>JAXCGZ010008079.1:0-59065 GCA_037179515.1 Halocaridina rubra
AGAAAATCGCTTGAAATAAATGGCTCGGGGGAAAAAAAAAGATATGACTTCACGCGCAAGAACAATTTGAAAGTTCCATTATAAGTGTTTCCTCTTCGGGAGCTGTGTCCTCTACTATTAATTTTCGGAACGAAATTATAATAAGGGCCGCGGCTGCTCAGTGGTAAATCACCCAAGACGAGAAGAGACGAGCCAAACATCATTGGTCTAATCCCGCCGGTGAGCGTTACAAAGGGTATCCCGCTTTAATTCCCTTATGGTTCCAACCTGGCGTGCGTCCACCCCCTTTATTGGGGACTAATTGTGACATTAGGACCGATTTCTTAAACAGTGTAAACCTAGGAGACCATATTGTTAGTTAGCTAGACACGCAGAAATGGATTTCATAAACGCATCTGATGCTGTTCTGTGTATGGTTACCTAGCCATACAGAGAACCGCGTCAGATGCGTTTATGAAATCCATTTGTGCGGATCTATCTAACTAACAATATGGTATTCTAGGTTTGTACTATTTAAGAAATCTACCAAAAAGAAGAAAAACTGTGAATCGAAGGACCATATCACGAAAAAAGAGGAGAGGTCACGGGCATAAGGCCCAATTTCCAAGTACAAGAAATAATATACGATATGATTATACAAATCAGGCTGGCTGCCACACACATGGGAACACCCAGGTCTGCGGACAGAGGAAAGGGAAGAGTTAATTCGGCAGTTTTAACCCAATGAAATGAATGAAGAAAGTGACTTAGAACAAAAATGAGAAAATGGAACTGATTGAATTAATTACAACTTACCAGCAACGTTAAGTTCATTCTTAGTCAACCGTGTTGTATATATCTATATGTATAAGCCATTTTCCCCTTATCAGGGGAGTGGCTGAGTCAAGGCGTAATACTCTGACTGGAAGGAGAAAATACAAAGGAAGGGATTCCCAGTCTCCTCGCTCCGCCCCATTTAGTCGATTCTTACGACACTCAGGGGAACACGGAGGAACCGAATTCAGTCACACACAGGATCCATCGTTCATAGATCGTTATTCGCTGGAGTTTCCTGGCCAACAGATATCCACCAGTGACTTGCTAGGGCCAGTTCAGTGGTTCTCAACATTTTCACTCCCGTCCCCCATTCAGGAATTTTCAACGTGCTCGTTGCTCTCCCTTCCATTTTGTCCAGCCCCCCCCCCCCCGGACCACAAATAATGTTGTGTCACAGACGAGGGACTGGACCTATGAAATCTTAAATAACTGGCTAGGAATCAGGGATATAATAACGCCCTGACCCCCTTAAATTATTCCCATGGCAACCAAGGGGACCATAGCCTCAAGATTGAGAGTCACTGTGCTAGGCCTATCCTAGGCTCTTGATTTGTCCACGATTCCCTATATTATAGATTCGGGGCTTTCCTTATCAGACGGCTTCTCACAACCACTACTTTAAATTAGACGAAACATTTTTCCAACACATACCCCCCCCCCATTAAAAAAAATCCGAGCACGGTCTTTTGTAAAAATATGCTACATTTTCTGTGTCACACTTAGTCCCCATTCGATGGGGGATGGACACATCTTAGAGGTGGGGGTTGAGGCTGTATGCCCTCCCTAACGCCCCGCGGTGGGATCGAATTCGCGTTAGTCATACTTCTAAGGAAACAAGGAAAGAACGCATGAAATGGATGTGTAAATCAGCAGTCTCATCGCTGCTCTGGAAAAAATAAAATGGAGAGATTTTTTTTATGACTTCCAGAAAAAAAAAAACTAAGTTTCAGTAAAAAAAAAACACACTGACTTTCACTACAAAAACTGCACGGACTAAAAAAAAAAATAAAATAAAAAAAGGACTGACTTCCGGTGCAAAAATAGCCCTGACTTTCAGTACAAAAGACCGCGCCGACTTCCAGAACAAAAAACCGCATAGTCTTCCAGTACAAAAAAAAAACACACTGACTGCTAGTATAAACATTTCTGACTTCTAGTTTAAAAACTTCACTGACTTAGAATAAAAAGTAGTCACCCTGGCTCAAGCGGTAGCGTCAGCGACTCTGAGGCGTCAGGTCGAGGGTTCGCGCCCCGTCACGGTCTGAGGTTAGCAAGGGCATGCACTCAGGGTAACGATTACATCTGCCAAAACAAGTCCTTCGCAAGAAGGCAACCGTCCAAGCCCTTGGTAGAAAAGGGAGCCCGTGACGTAAAACCTAAACAACAACAGCAACTGACTTAGAGCAAAAAAAATCTGCACTGTGTCTCCGAGTGCTTGGGTAGCATTCTATTGAATTCCTACAACGTATAAAACACATTTAACGCATTCTACTCACTGTGATAACCATAAACAGCATCATAAAACGCTTGAGCGAGAAGTTTTATGACCGATGAAATGAGAAAGTCTCCTTCAATGACCATCAGCTATATTAGATTTAGATTTAGAATATTTTTTTTTATTTCTTTGATATACATTCATGTGTGCGTTTTTCATAAATATCAAGCTTGAATACTCCTAAAACGCTTTTTTTTTTTTTTTTATGATTGTGACACCAGGACGGGCCAAACAAACAAAATAAAAAAAAACAGCCCCCATCGAGCCTGGGCACGTAGAATACATTAAATAAAAAGTAACAGAGATGGAGAGTGTAATGACTTGTCAGAAGTGAAGGGATAATAAGAGGTGTGTAATGAATATCCAAGAATATTCAGTGTTGATGTAGGCATAAAAAATAACCGTAACTGAAGGAAGACTTAACATCGAACTGTCCTGCTCAGTCCTATTCAAGTTTAAAAATCCTTCAACTGTAGTATCGCAACGGGCGAATGGTGCCATGGGCCAACCTACATCACGTTATCAGCTTGGCATACGCTTCAAGTTCATGCTTTATGCCAGGGGTCATTGAGGTGGCATTTCAGTGAAAGTATGTCTCTAGTGGGAGGAAAATACCAAGGATGTGATACCCAGTCCCCTCGCTCAGCCCCATCTAGTCGACGTTTACGACACGCAGGGAAACAGGGAGGAGTATGCTTGGTCCCCACAGGGTAAAAACATAAAAAGCAATGCTTAGAGTCTTATGGGCCAAGATTCATTTTTTTTTCTTTCCTTTACTCAGCCACCCCCTTATAAGGGGGATTATGGCTTTTGTTTATAGAGAGATAGATTGTAGTCTACTTAGCTAGCACAGACAGAAAGCATGAAACAATACCTCTTCATAAAGAGATAGACGAAGAAGGTTAAGACGAAGTAGTTAGTATGTCCCTTCGAGATAAAACGAAAAAATATAAAACAGAAAATAAATGCATTTTCTTTCCATTCTACACTAGTTATTAATACCTAAGCTTTAATAAAACAAAGACAAAAAAAATCTGTAAATATTATGAAAAGAAAATTAAACATAATTGGATCATTACTTATAAAAGCAATATGTAAGAAATAAGAAGAATTCTTATTATTCCATATATATGAAGGAGACTATAATAATAATAATAATAATAATAATAATAATAATAATAATAATAATAATAATAATAATAATAATAATAATAATACATTACTAGTAATTAATTATATAGTGTGTATCGCCTACTTAAATGGTCATCAATATCATAATCACAGATATAATCGCGTAAGTTAATTTCTATGCATCTCCTGTTTTATTATATCCACCTCCGAGTTTACCTCACTGACAATGAGCTAGTGAGTCTCTATCACAGTTCTGCGACTGCTCTCCGTCTTAACTTCAGTTACTATGTACTTATTCCCAAAAGAAGCACATGTTAAAGAGACACCAGACCTCCATTACGAGACTAGTATTGGAAGAAAATACAAAATTACAGCACAAAAATAGACATTTCTGGTGCCTGCAAATTCTGGAAGCTCTCTATATTGAAAAACTCGCTTCTTCCATGAATGTATAGGTGCTGGAATCGATAACGCTACCGACTCTGAAAGTTAGAGGTGGGCAGAGGCCGAGATACTCAATGTCTTCAGAAATTAATCTTAAATACTTCTGAACATTTATATAGCATAAACAATATAAAGTAGATGTGGATATTCAAAATCATGTGCACGCTCCATCCACTAAAATCATTCCTCTCTAATGCTAAACCAATGTGTGTGTGTGCGTGTGCGCGCGCGCGCGCGCGGTGTGTGTGTGTACACTTCCACGTTGTATATATACAGTTTTCTTCCCTTGGGATTGTTCTGCTGTCAGAACTTTCATATTTAAACAGATTTTCCCCCTTGGTTTCTTTTCCTCTGGCTTCGATAATGATTATATATAATGTTTTTCGTCCCACTTTCAATTTATATAAATATATATATATATATATATATATATATATATATATATATATATATATATATATATATATATATATATATATATATAGAGAGAGAGAGAGAGAGAGAGAGAGAGAGAGAGAGAGAGAGAGAGAGAGAGAGAGAGAGAGATAAAATATATATATATATATATATATATATATATATATATATATATATATATATATATATATATATATATATATATATATATGAGGGATTCTCCTTTCTGTCGAGTATAAAAATAAGTCTCAAGGGAACTGAAATCGCAATCTTCTACTATCCCTTCGCATCTGACAAGTCACAACATTTCCATCTCTGTTTCTCTTTCTTTACTGAAATGTTTTCTTGGTGCCTGGGCCCAATGAAGGCCCGGTGTCACACATAGAAAAATATGTTATTACTGAGGTTATGGAGGTCCCAATATGATCTCCTGACAATTATTTCTTTACAAATTGAAACAAAACATGCTACAGCAAATTCAACATTGCATAAAAGAATAAAGAAACGCGCGTGAGCACGCACACGCACATATACACGCACGAACGTACATATATATAATTCTCTTCTACCTTATCTCTAAAAAAAAAAAAAAAATCCCTTAATATCTAACCAAATTTTCCGCACTAAGAAAAGAATGAACAATAATATTTTTAATTGCGTCTAAATTATGTTCTTCAAAAGACGTCCTCGAATGTTCAGGACGATATTTCTCGTGACTCTAATTCCTAAGCTTTATAAACATCGACTTCGTTATAGACAAAAAATAATCCTTTTGCATTGCATTCAGAAAAATTAGTAACGCAGTTTTACTTTGTCTCAAGATATTTGAACAATGACACAAGTTTGCAATAAAACGGACTATTTTTTTTTTTAAATTGGCGGTATGATAAAACACAAAGCCATAGGCCTACTGATCTCAACCCTAACTAACGAGGCATGATGTCATTGCAGCCAGTAACATAAAATGCCGCTAATATGATTTGTTTGCGTTTTTTCATGTATCACTACCAGTCGCCGTGGCTCAAGCGGTAGCATCCGCGACTCTGGGGCGTCAGGTCGAGGGTTCGCGCCCCGTCACGGTCTGAGGTTAGCAAGGGCATGCACTCAGGGTAACGATTACATCTGCTGAAACAAGTCCTCCGCAAGAAGGCAGCCGTCCTAGCCCTTGGTAGAAAAGGGAGTTCCTGACGTAAAACCGGAACTACCAGTCCCCATTATGAGGTTTGTCATAGACATAGGAAGGCTGGTTAATTAAACCTAGCTACCTTCCCTATCACCCCTAGGTACGCTCGATCTCGGGTTTGTCGACTCTAGAGACGAACATTCTAACCACTCGGTTTTTTTTTATGATTGTGACACCAGGACGGGCAAAATAAATAAATAAATAAATAAATCTACCCTCATCAGGCCTGGGTACAAAGAAAACATAGAGAGAACCAGAGATCAGGAGTGTATTGTGACTTGTCAGATGTGAAGGGATGACAATAATACTGGCCCGGTTTTAAAATAGCTTTATTAGTAATGTATGAGTTACTTGTCATCTCCTCCTGAGTCCAAAGTTTTTTTTCGAATTCTTGTTATCAATAAGGAAAAGCGTTTTCACACTGCTAAATATGTCAGCTTTGTTGACTGTAAAGGCAATGAAAGAGCGATTGTTTGTTTTTTTCTTTCTGCGTTTGGGAAGTTGTTAATTCTTAGCTTTCAAAAACATTGGAACTTTAGAAACTGCTTTTCTTTTCTTTTTGTTTTGGAAAAAAATACACTATCTGCTGTTGCTCTCAGTAGATAACTGTTTATATTACAAATGGATTTATTACGTCCAAGATTACTGATAACTTACAATTTTTGGTGCACTAATCTAGTTGCAGCGTTTATGTGTACTCGCCTAGTTGTGGGTGTGCGTGTATGTGAACTTGGTTGAGTTACAAACACAGAGAATTAAGAAGAGCAATGTCGAGAAACGAAATAAATAAGTAAAAAAGCAGAGAAATAATAATGAAACTATTTATTAGAGATAAACATTCATTCTCTTTCACATAGTCTAAATGAATGTCACATACCTGCAACTCCTGTATTCTTCGTGCCCAGGCCCGATGAGGACTGTTTTATTTTATTTTCATTTTTTTTTGGACCGTCCTGGTGTCCACAATCATAATATATATATATATATATATATATATATATATATATATATATATATATATATATATATATATATATACGGAAAATGTATTAGGAGATGCAAGTCAAGGCAATGGAAGAGAGGATCTCTAGGGTCAAAAGAAAGACATGCAGTGTCAAACTAAAGGCAAGAAGCAGGTCCGCTTCTGTTTCATGTGTATATAATTGATCTGGCATTAACTGTTATTGCATTTTTTAATAGATTTGAGATGACGAAATAATTGCGCAGAGTAAACAAATTTCAGGAAGGCTTAAATAGTCTCCATGAGTGACCACACATGTGGTAAAGGAACCAGTGCTTCAAACTGTGATGGAAAATGGGCAAGAATACGTCAATATTCTCTGTTAAAAAATTGGAGAGAAACTTTAAACAAAGGTAAAAGGTCTCGAATGAAAGGAAGAGGCAAGGGACAATGATTACACATAGCCCGACTGTAAAACTACAATTTATACAGGGCTCGAGCCCCCTCTCCAAGTACGTGGATCCAGTAATCTTCAGGCAATGGCTGAATAATCAATTAGAGATATATTAAATCGCGTTCACTCATACCAAGTAATCTCTTTAATATACCTGAAGCATAACACTACATGCAGAACCTCATCAAATTATGAAATAAAACTATATTCACAGTGGTATTATTGCAATATAGGACCACCTCTGTTTTCCAGTTGAAATAAAGGTTTTCTGCTAGTTTTTGATGTGTTTTAAGCGAGTCTGACCTTCATTTGCTCCGGAAATTAGTCCTTCACTCTGAAAAATTAATCTTTAGTTAAAAATCACTGGGAAAAATTAACCGTTAGATAATTTGGCTTTCTGGTACGTGAAGAGTTGCTGTAGCCGCCCGTTACTCAGTTTCAAATCGCGCACTGAGTTAATGAAATAATGGGGTTAGGTTAATTTAGGTTAGGTTAGCTTAGGTTAGTTCGAAACATAAAAAACTACCAATTTTTTTTTATTTCAATTGGAAAATAGAGGTGGTCCTATAATGCAATTATACCATCACAGTCTGTAATTCTATCATGTCAATAAATTTTTTTGAATTGAAATGAATTGATTAAACACTTAAAATACCTTAGAGAAGTCGGCCATACCTAAAAAATACGTTTTCTTTGAACCATTTTCTCTTGAAAAGTTACGTCTGATCACGAGACTCGAGGTTGCTTTACGTACGGACCACTTCACCATAAGTATCTGAATTTCAGATCAAAACTTAGCACGAGGGTCTGCCCCTCTCTTTCTTTATCTCTTAATTTATTTAATTTTCGTGCTTTTACCTCCAATTCCCTTATATCCTTAATCCCCTCCCCTTTTTTCCCCTCCTATCCTATCCCATCCTATAAAAAAAAAAAAAAACTTCACCCAAGTCCACGCGCACAGAGCCCGTCTCCATTTGTCTAAATGGCTTAGTTATTTTTTTTTATTCTATTGTTTTGTAAATTATCACACTCATTATTTTTGATAACTGATAATTTGAGCCTTTTTTTTTACGGAAAATATTATCTATATAAATATAGAGAGGTAATTACTGACATAAGTGTATTCGAAGTCATGGCCAGTCCACAGATTGAGTGTGGTGAAGTTGCTACGTTGGAATTTTTCCAATCTATAAGTGTTCAGCACAAAATAGTCTCCGTGGCAAAATGGTAGCGTCTGCGATTCTGAGGCGGCAGGTCGAGGGTTCGCGCCCCGTCACGGAGTGAGGTTAGTAAGGGCATACACTCAGGGTAACGAATGCATCTGCCAAAACAAGTCCTTCGTAAGAAGGCAACCGTCCTAGCCCTTAGTAGAAAAGGGAGTTCGTGACGTAAAACCGAATCCACGTGTTCAGCACAATGCGAGGGAGGGATTTGGGGAATGAGTCATCTACCTTCCGATGATATGTATTGTACTGTATAGCATTATCGAAGATCGACTCCCATGTAATAATAGTAATAAAAATATTTATTCAAGACAACCCTTGTGAATCACAAGAATGGACAAGGATCAGTCGTCTTTGAATATGAACCTGTTCAATCTATCGTGGAATTGCTATCGTCCTACTACCATTAGCCTGTCGGTAGCATCTATGCCACTTGCACGGAATTTTCCTATACGACTAATTGAGATCAAAATATAGAAAAGAATACTTTAAAAATATGACAGTAAAGAACACTACAATCATAAATACCTACATACATGTACACTTGAGCTTGTTGAACACCAAAATATATGTAGGGTCAGTAAGGGAATGGTATCTTTGCCAAGTTGTGCCACAATCCTTACAATAAGTTCCATTCTGAAACTCCTATAATTATAATCATAAGTAAACGAAAGTTAATATTTTGGGGACCATAAGGAAACGATGGTCATTCTCCATGTGGATATATATGAAACTGTATTTTTGTATAATATTCTGCTTGAGGGCAACCGCTTTTACTAGGCCTAAGTATTTTTTTTCTAGGAACAAATTTACCCATTATTAGTCTTTTCCAGTCAAAATCAAATTACTTTTAGCCAGAGTATTTTTTGGAAATTTCCTCTCTCCTTAACAAAAAATGAGGAAATATTTAAATAATAGGTAAAACTGTAATTTACTTGGTAAAAACATATCCATTAAATTTTTCACCATTATGCATTTTTTTTTTACACCAGAACGGGCGAAGAAATTGCAGTTTTCTAGGACTTGGGTATGAAGAAACACAAAAAGAAAAACAGATGGAGAGTGCTGTTACTTTAGAAATGAAGGGATAATAAGAGATGGGTAACGAATATGCAAGAATATTGTGTAGATATAGGACTAAAAATGGTTATTTACGTTTAAAAGAAGAAATAGTTCAATGTTTTCTCAATACAAATTTCAATTAAGCAAATGGACAGTAATCATCCATCTATCACCATACCTGAACAGACGGAGGGGTTGCGAGTTGAAAAAAAAGTCTCAGCAAAATATTAATTTCCACCTGAAAAACAGAAAAAAATATTGTGAAATACTACTGGATAAATAAGAGCAATGAATTATAGACATAAAAAATTTTGAAGTTTTTCTAATAACTTAATCCACTTTGTCTGCAGTAGTACTGTTGAAAAGTGAAATGTAATTTAAATGATAGCACTCAACAAGGGCTATTGAAAATATTGTCACAATGATTACTCTTCAAGTACTCTTCAATTATTACACTATATTTTATTATTAATTACTTGCTATGATATTTAAAATTAATTGCAAATTCTATTAGTATGTTATTTATACATAACCACATAGATTGTAATGTTATCAACTGCAATATGACTGGGAGTGCCCATGTGCACATGTCCCCATGTACAGTTATCTGAATAAATTAAAAAAAAAAATCATCACTGACCTCTCTCAGGGGTTGTCTTAAATAAATATTATTACTAATATTAAATGGGAGTGTAGTCACCGTGGCTCAAGCGGTAGCGTCCGCGGCTCTGAGGCGTCAGGTCGAGGGTTAGCGCCCCGTCGCGGTCTGAGGTTAGCAAGGGCATGCACTCAGGGTAACGATTACATCTGCCAAAACAAGCCCTTCGCAAGAAGGCAACCGTCCTAGCCCTTGGTAGAAAAGGGAGTCCGTGACGTAAAACCGGAACAACAACAACAACTATTATTACATGTGAGTCGATCTTCTATAATGCTATACAATACATATCATCGGAAGGTAGGTACTCATTCCCCTAATCCCTCCCTCACACTATGTTCAACACGTGTAGATTGAAAAAATTCCAACGTGGCAATTTCGCCAAACTCAATCTGTGGACTGGCGCTGACTTCGATTACATTACTGTCAATAATTACCTCTATTTATTTATATAAAGACAATATTTTCCGTTAAACAAAGGCTCAAATTAATAGCATTTTCACCGAGAACATAACTGCAATATGTAAGTTTATTTTAGTTTTTATAATTTCGTCGACCCCCCCCCCCCGGACGCGTCGGCCATACACGTATAAGACGAATAAATAGCGAAGCGTTGGTAATCAATTGCGGGCGCATTCCATCGAGAGAAACCCAAAGGACAGCATAATAAGAGTGCAAACGCATTTTAGAGAAAGCCGTCGTTGTAATGGCATTGCACTTCAACCTAGCCTGACCTGTTGGGGGGAGGAGTAACGTTGAAGTTTGGGTTTTAACCTTAACCGAAGTTACATCAGGAAAAAAAAAATCGTAAGTCCTTCGTCAATGCATGTGAAATTAATTCTTTTCATGCTTGAATCTCTCTGTTGCTGATAAAAATGTTGCCAGGAATACAACATGTTTGTGTACATTTTGAAGTGTATTTCTGTTCTTCATCCCAGGTTTTATTTTTTTTTTTTACACCACCCCATCGCGTGAAGCTCAAATTTAAGTAATACTTGAAATAAGTTCTTTTCTTAACTGGAGGTCAACTGACAAAGAATACTAATTTGTTGACCCCCGTTTCTTAAATGGGGGTCAACTAACCCAAAAAGTAATTCCGTTTCATTTGCGGGTTTCAAGCAAACTCGATAAATTCCTTCATGTGTAAAATTTGTGACTGGTAATAGTCTTCGGTATAAATTCATAGTTAAGTTGCGTTAGACTTTTTCCACTGACTTTTTACCTGGATTTGTAGAAAGTAAACATTTAAAAATAAATGTAAAATACTTCGTGCCAAGGCTTAGACATTAAATTGTGAGTTAAAATTCGCAATTATATAATATATATGTATATATATATATATATATATATATATATATATATATATATAATTATATTTATATATAATATATATATATATATATATATATATATATATATATATATATATATATATATATATATATATATATATATATTGTGTACTAGTAAAGAAAAAATATCGGATCATTCCCATAATAGGGACCTACATCGATCCCAGACGAAGCACTTGCTTTTAAAATTTAATGATGGATTAGGTAAGTTTACATAAACTATGTTCAGAAATTTTAGAATTTGTAAATACCTGTTTTCAACTTCAGTCCCAACTTAAGCACCTGTCTTATGTCTCACTCCTAGATTAAGAACTTAGAAATGACATCAGGTGCCTACCCTGGAATTATTCCAAAAATTTAGTTATATGTAGGCTCCAGAAGGGATGCTAACCTTGTCAACTCAATAGGTATTACGAGTACCCTAGAGCATATGACAATATTCATTAAAATTTTGTAAATATCATGTGTAAAAAATTGTGTGCTTGGTATTCAACACATATAGTCACATTGTTGTATCTGTGTAAGGAATTGTAGGGGTGTTTATTGTGACCAAGCCCCCTAACAGTTTAGAAGGAATAATGATTACACAAGTGAATATTTCAGGCCAATAATAAACCTGTTTCACAATCTGCTCAAGCGTGAAAATGGGCATTTATAGGTCCTGAGTGAGGGGTATAGAATACTTCCTCCGTATTAACCTGGGTGTCGTTGAGTCGACTAAATAGAGTAAGTTAGGGGACTGAGTCCCCTCCTCTATTTTCTCCCAGTCAGAGTCTTTTGCCTTGACTCAGCCAGTCCCCTTATAAGGGGAATTATATATATATATATATATATATATATATATATATATATATATATATATATATATATATATATATATATATATATATATATATATATATATATATATATATATATATATATTATATGAAATTCATTTTATGCACCCGTTCTATTTTTGGACTAGGCTATTTTTCTTAAGTTTTAAAGTGTTTGGAATAAATCTTATATTTTTTCCCCTCAGAAATCACAATTTTTTTGTGTTAGGGCCGAAATTGGCGGAAAGCTGTAGGTACTTAATCTCTCCTAAACTAACTTAAATTGAAGCCTAACATACCTTAATAGGGTGAATTTGGGTGTTTATAAAGCCGTACGGCACAATTCAAGAAGTGATGCTACCCTGATTTCTCGGGTAGTCTATGGAATGGCTTCATGAAACTGGAAAAAATTCCCATGGCAATGCGAGTTCCAAAACTGTTGATCACATTTATTATTAAAGCAAGTGTTATGTAAGCATAGTGTTGAAATTATTTAGTATACAGTACTTAATGGGTGTCATTCCGAATTATTCAGGGATATATATATATATATATATATATATATATATATATATATATATATATATATATATATATATATATATATATGTTCCGGTTTTAAGTCACAGACTCCCTTTTCCACCAAGGGCTAGGACGGTTGCCTTCTTGCGAAGGACTTGTTTTGGCAGGTGTAATCGTTACCCTGAATGCACGCCCTTGCTAACCTCAGACCGTGACGGGGCGCGAACCCTCGACCTGATGCCTCAAAGTCGTGGACGCTACCGCTTGAGCCACGATGACTACCTATATATATATATATATATTATATATATATATATATATATATATATATATATATATATATATATATAAGGTTGTAAATAGAAAGTTTTAAAGACTGCCTATTGTTCAAAGCATGCAAACTTTTAACCAGATATATTCTAATCAATTAATATTTGTATGGTGTTCATGTGTTATTGCAAGATGATAATGCTATGCATGCTATTTTTCCAGACCACCATTTGCATAGTGCATTGTATATGTGAATAAGGATGTAGACACAAGGACCTTGATCCACGAGATTTAGGTTATGGAAAGCATTTAATTTGGTGGACTGGGTTGTGTCTGTTGAAAAAATGAGAGATTACACTTCATTAGATGTTACATTCATAAAAAAAAATTAGGCATTACCGACAATTGTCTCAAGAGGGCATTTATTCCAAGGACATTACTTAACTCTTACCGCAAAACAGGACAATTGTTCCTTAATAGCATTAAAATAAAATGCATAACCAAGAAGTAATGATTGAAAAGAAGGCGAGTTTAGGTGAGCAACAGATAGTGTGAAAAGTTAAATGTACAATATAGTATTTTTATTGTACACTTAGGGGTCAGGAAAATTCCACGAGTAAGTGCATGAAAGATTTTTGAACCACGTGTGTTTAAGAATTCTGGAGCACCTTGCATCATACTTGGAATTTGGAAGAGCCCAATATGCCGCCAACAAGAAACATTGAACTTGTCCTAAAATGGGGGGGATAGCTCTCAGCAACTGATATAGTTCCACATGGGAGACTCATTAGGAAGCAGCAAGAATATGTAGATTTTTTGGAATAAGTGAAAACTTTTTTTCTTGAGGGAAAAGAGTAAAGGAACAGAAGGCAATTTGTGTTGGACTGAAGGGAGGTTTTGCAGTGCATTTCACTAGGATCAGTTTCAGGACAACCTAATTTACTTTGTATGGTATATAATCTGCTTTAGTGTGCAATTGCATCTTTAAATGTTTGCGAATAACTTAAAAGTTGTGAACAGATTATAAAAGAAAATACTGTTAAAATACCTTCAAGATGATGTAAATAGTGTACATGAGTGGTCAAATAAGTAATTGAGATTTAGTATGTAAAAATGTACAGTAATGAGAAAGGGAAAGATTTCCAGAAGAGCCGTGTATATATATTCATTAGCAGGAGAGGAGAGGAATTTGATGAATCTTGAAAGTGAATGAGATCCAGGGTTCATTGTATTGCTCATTTACCTTTTGAAATGCATACACAGTAGATATTACAGTAAAGCTAGAATGTCATTGCTTAGTATACATAAGGGTGACATTTAAGCGGGCTACACACGATCAAGTAAACTTGACAAGTATGCTTGATCAAGTATTTCATCAAGTATTGTGATATTTCCCTTCGCCTCCACACGGTCAGGTATGCTTGACAAGTCTTCAGTTGAAATCACAATGTCGAGTGCAGACGACGAAAAATAAATTAGAACTTTTCCCTAGCTCAGCAGTAGCAATACGATTTCCCTGAAGGAAAATAGTCACATAATCACACAGTTGGTGATGACAAGATTTAAATGACTCAAAGGGAGACCCTGGGGCCTAGAGGGTCATGTTAGTGGTCTGAAGAGGATAGCGCCTTTGGGCTAGTTCTAGCCAGTGATGTGCACTGTTGAGAGTAAACTAGCTCCGACACTGTCTCCCCCTGGCGAGTCTGGCCACAAATTATTTTGAGAGCTAGTTACAGGGCAATCTGAGAGGTTATCAGTCACTCTGTCTCACTGTCTAGTATGGTCTAGTCTATTTGTTATTTATTTTAACTCAGTTGTTCAATTTATGTATTATTTGTATTACTTTCTAAACTTTATATTGTTTTGTTAACCATGTTGATTTCTCCATATAGATATTTTGATAATGACCCAATGTTAAGACGAAACTTTAAAAATAAAATTGGATGAAAATGAAATGCTTAAATGGCTTCTTCTACTCCACTACAATATTATCTTAAAACAAATTATTCATGTTTTCACATATGGTAATGTTCTTATTTGATTATTGTTGGTCCAAAATGAGACTGAGATTTGAATTAAATGCGAAAACGAAGCCACGAGCGAGGTTGGGGGAAACTGTAATATGAACAGATTGGCATTCAGATAGAATGCGTTCATTCCTAGTATAGCAGATATAGCTGTAAGGTTTATTTCCCTTTTAGACCTTATGTGGTGTAGTTGGTAGCGTCTTGGCACAGTATTTATATATCCTAGGTTCAAGTCCCGGTCGGGGTAAAAATAATTTATATATATATATATATATATATATATATATATATATATATATATATATATATATATATATATATATATATATATATATATATATATATTATATATATTTCTTCATAGCTCAGCTTATCAGTGCTTAGCTCATACAAAAGAGAACCTATTCTCTCTCTCTCTCTCTCTCTCTCTCTCTCTCTCTCTCTCTCTCTCTCTCTCTCTCTCTCTCTCTCTCTCTCTCTCTCTCTCTCTCTCTCTCTCTCTCTCTCTCTCTCTCTCGCAGATACTCGTACACACACGCGAACACACTACACCAAATAATTCATAATTAAGTTGCATTAAAACATATAGACATTATTACCAATAGACATAATTAACATTATCTCAGCTTGAGATTGTAAAGATGCTGTTTCACTACTGCCCCATACATCTAATGTGTATTCACTGATATTGCTGAGCTGACAGGGGTTACCGAATTTCGGTCAACTTGGAGAGTTGATCAAGTCTTTGGTACACACGGTCCAGTTGACTTGAACAAGTCAAGACTTGACTTGACGACATGATTCAAATTCAATCATGCCTCAAGCGACTTGTCAAGTCTAATACTTGATCAAGTCTCACCATACAGACGGTCCAGTTTGCTTGAACAAGTCACTTGATCAAGCATACTTGTCAAGTTTACTTGATCGTGTGTAGCGACCTTTATACATAAGGCCATAGAAATATATGCCTCACTCTACATGAGGCCAAAGGATAAATATGCAGCTCCCTTTTGCAATCTGCACTTATGGAGACTAACAAGGTGAATAAAATTCAGACAAGTGACAAAGTTGGTTTCATATAAGAAGTCCCAGTTATGAGTGAGAGCTGAAAGAATTATTTGAAAATAATTTTGATATCAACGTATAGAGTGAGAGATATGGTTACTGTTTATATTTTCATTATTGTTTTGCTCTAGTTAATGAGGGGCGATACTTTGAAATGGACTGCGCTATGGATTAGTGGTTATATTTTGAATCTTTGTAAGAATAAGTCTTTGCATGATATAAGGACATACTCCTGTAGTGTGAAAATAACAAAGTCCATAACTAAACATTAAGTACTTGTAAGGTTGGTGAATAAAATAGACCAGAAGATGGGGTATTATTTCCTTAAACTATGACCTTCGTCAGAAGTGTAATATATTATTCTGCTCTTAATATTATCCTCACTGAAATAAGGCATGGGACACACTCCTTTTTATCCTTTCCTAGTTCTGGCAAAAGGTTGCTATACTTTTCATTGTTAATCTGAACTAAATAATTTTTAGATTGTATACAGTACTTAAAAAAAAAAAATTGTTGATGCCTCGTATGGGAAGCTATTGTGAGGGCGAAAAATAATATCTTATAACTCTTGTTAGTTTTGTTATCTAATGTGGAATACTTATGGAAATTAGAAGCAGGAAATGGAAGCGGATTTCCATAGAGCACTAGAGTAAATCTATACTTCTTTAGAAGATTTCTTATTTCTCTCTCGGTCAAGTAACAGACTTTACTGTGAACATCTAAATTGGAATGTTAACTACTGGTTTGGATAGTATGTTTATCATTTAAGAAAGACTCCAAAATAGACATCATTGCTCTATTTTAAGATAAAACATTGCTTTACACAAACCCCACACTACTAAAATTGTACTTGATGATTGGAGCTACTAAAAAAAGGAAATCTCTATCCTGAGTGTATTTTATTCACTAAAAGGTCTAGGAAACAATTCTATATTAATCACCTAAAATAATTGGGTGCTTGTCAAGTTTAACCCAATGGGTTATTGGGAAGAGCAAGTTTGATAATGCTATATCAGAGGTACCACTTGACTTCAAACCTTACATCAAGTTATTTTATGAACAATAGTCTTGGTTAATAACAATTCAAATGTAAGCTATCTTCTATGTGGCAGCCTCTGCTGATCATCATGCAGATTCAATCACACGTAAAGCAATGGCTATGATTAGTGGTTGACAAGTATCCCCTTAAGTCATGCTTGATTATTAAAATCATATATGAGGGTATTTGTACTCTTAGTGCAATCAAACACCAACTGTAATTTGATGCTCTGGTTTAAAATGCAGTGGGAAAAATATCCTGATTTAAATCATCCATTTTATCTGATCTCATTGCCAGCTCTTTAAATTTATTTTGGTAGCCACAGGCGGTTTTGGAACTTTGTGGAAAAAATATTCCCTCTTTAGTACCAACAGGCTTTGTAGAACTTTGGAGAAATGTTATACCTAAATAAAAATAAAAACCCAAAGGCTTTTTAGAAATTTATTGAAAACTATTTCGGTATACAGGTGGCTCCTGATATATGACAGGGTTCCCTTTCTGACAGCTGTCGTAACCCAGCTTTCATTGTAAATCTGAAAATGCCTAAATACGAACCTAGGTCTCACACTGATGCTAAAAATAAATACTCTAAAACATAGAAAAATAATCTAAGTTCTTAATCTAAGACATAACAATAGTAAAAGTACACTATACAGTTTTGCTTACCATTACCTGTGTAATTTTAGACAATAACTGTTAAAGTACACTATACAGTATTGCTTACCTTTACTCGTGTGGTTGGCTTGCACACTGGAGGGAGCATTGCAAGGGAGGGACAGACAGACAGGCCTATAAGCAAGAGGAAGCTGGAGAGGCAAGTACTGAGGAGACTGGGCCAGGTGAGTCTGGAGAGGCAAGAGAACCTGCACCAGATGCTAGAGATAAAGGGGCAGGTGAGTCTAGAGGCATCTGAGATATAGGCTACAGGATATGTTGGTGGGGGCCCTACCTTCACAATGAATTGGTCGAGGTAAGTCTGGAAGGATGTCCTCTTCTTCATATATTTCCTTGTAACAGCGCAGGCAATCAGTGATCCCTCTGGCAACTTTATTGGGCCTGGCAGTGTTGGGGTCCTGAGGCTTGAGCTTTACCAACCCTTCCTCTCTCTTGGCAAAAGAATATTCCAATTCCCTGGTTGTGAATCTCTTGGGCTCTGGGATTGATATTTCTTCCTCATCTTTTACCATCTGATTCTCCAGTTGAATGAGGTCCTCAGTAGATAACGACTCTCCTTGAGATTCCAGCAGCCCTGTTACATCATCAGGCTCCACTTCGAACTTGAGCTCATTACTCGGTGAATCTATGTTCTTGGTGGCAGCCTCAACTGTCTACTCAAAGCCGTGTAAGTCATTCACAGACTGGGGGAACAGTTTCTTCCACACCTCATTCAAGTTCGTCTATGTAACTTTCTGCCAAAAATCAGCAATATTATTCACAGCATGAATATTGTACGAATTCCAGAACTCCTTGAGTCAAGTTGCCCTTAGAGCTATAGCAATTGTCCTTTGTAGGTAGTAGGCCTTGAAAGAGGCAATGACCCCTGATCTATTGGCTGTATCAGGGAAGTGGTATTAGGTGGAAGATAAAGCACGTTTATATTAGGGTGAAAATCATCCAAAAGGGAAGTGTGACCAGGAGCATTGTCCAGCACTAGCAACATCTTATAGGGCAGACCCTTTAAAGCACAGTACTTCTCCACTTCTGGCAGAAACTGGTGCTGAACCAGTCCTCAAATATTTGAAGGGTTATCCAAGCCTTCTTGTTAGACTTCCAGATGACAGGCAGTTGACCCTTCCAAATGCCCTTAGATATTCTGCCAAGTACACCAACAACAGCTTCAGCTTGAAGTCTCCAGCAGCATTAGCCCCCAAAAGCAAAGTCAGTCTCTCCTTGCTGACTTTATGGTCTAGTGCTGTCCTCTCTTCCTTGATGATGTACATATGACTAGGCATATGCATCCAAACCAAGCCAGACTCGTCTACATTAATATCTGCTAACACACTGGGAAACTCTTTTGCTGCTTTCTTATCGCCACTATCAGCTTCACCTTTCACCCTTGTGTTATGCAAATTAGCACAAATCTTAAAACTATCAATCCAACCCCTAATGGCCAGAAGCTCTTCACTTTCACTACCCTCTCCCTTTTCACGGCATCAAACAATCTTTTAGACTTTTCCTGTATCAACCTGAGGCTCACTTGGTTATGATGCTGTTGCTGGTCTTCATGCCAAAGCACTAACAATCGTTCTATCTCGATCATAAGGCCATTACACTCTTTAGTAATCACAATGGACAACATAGGAGCAGAACCTTCCTCATGTTCAAGGATGCGATCTTTATCCTTAATGATCATCACCATGGTCAAACAGGCTAACCCCAATAAGCAGCCAATGTAAGTAGCATTTTCTCCCTATTCCAAACATATTACTAGGAAGTAAAGGCTTTCCTTTTCTTGGCAGCACTGCCATCAGAAAAATCACCACTACGCTTGGGAGACAAAGCAAGGTCAATAACTAGTGATCATGAGCGGAACTAATAAGAAGCTGAGGATAATAACAGTATGGCGTACGAGCGTCAACTGAGCTATGGTTCTTCACAGTCTAATGCCGCGTGACGACATATTCTTTCATAAAGCTTGATATACTATTTTGCATGAAGATTGTATTTATGACAATATTTGGTAATTCTGTAAATGATTTAACTCTATTTCCTGCATATAACCAAGTACATAAACAAATAAACGAATTAAATCACTAACTTGATATATACATATTCAACAGTCCCGCTTGTCAAGGTATTCATTCACCACACTCAACAAACTGTTCCACATTAAATCAAATTTACAGCTATATGTTTGGTAATTTTGTAAATAAATTCAGTATAATCCTGCAGATAACCAAATACATAAACAATTAAATAAATAAAGCCATTAACTTTATATATATGAAGACAGTAGTGCTGCTAGCTGTGTATTTGTCTACCACGCTCACAAACTGTTGAACATGCGAAGTTTGTATTTACCACACAATCCAGGTAGATCAAAAAATTTATTTCTTAATAATTTATGGACCCCTGTTGTAATGACAAACACGTAACTCGGGGACCACGTAAACCGGGCACTCCCTGTACTTGTACTATCATGTGTTATAATGTTATACTCTTTAGAGAGCATTACAAACTGTTAGATGTAGATCAGGCGCACAAACAAAATGTTTCATACTCTTTCCTGTTTAGGAAACTCAAATGAATGTTTCACTTTTTATACTGTCTTGGTGACAGGTGACATTTTATTACTAATGAATGTTTCACTTTTTATACTGTCTTGGTGACAGGTGGGTATACTGACATTTTATTCACAGCATACCATTGTTTTTTTTGAAACAGAAATACCATCTCCCTTAAGGAAGTGTCGCATCTTTCACAATGTCAAAGCAAGAGCGCAGTGTGGATAAACCATCAGGATATTGGAAGTGTGTTTCTTGTCGAGCAGTAAACTTTCCTTACAAGAAACAGTGCTACATATGCAAGAAAGTTAAAGGTGAGTACAAAAAGATTATGTATATATAAAGTAATATATATAGTTTAATGAAAAATGTAATCACTTCAAAAAAGAAAGAAAAAAGTAAACATTGTCAAATGCTGCCTTTGAATATTATTTTTGGTATTTCCTCATGCCAAGTAAGTATGAGCACAGAGATCATTACCAAACACATTCCTGTTATTGGTGAATAATTACCAAAGTATTGTTTGCAGGAGAGAGGATAATGCTTGTAACTCCCCGTTGCCTAGTTTTATATGAAATTACAAATACATTTAAAATTCATAAAATCCTGAGATAAGGAACCTTTACCATATCTGTCTCCTTTACTCCCTAAGAGTCATTTAACTGATGCAAAGGCATTTGATGAAGTAAGATTGGTTCCACCAATATAGTCAGATGGAGAGTTGATAATAGATTTCCTCAGGATAGTGTGTATGCCACCTACCCACAGTCATATATGCGTTATCCAGTGGTTATACTTAGAGCCATTCAGGTATACAGCTCTCCCAAAAATTCTAATTTGAAGTGGGGCAAAGTACCCCTTCTTCAGTATTACTTTTTAGGGCTCTAAAGACACTTATTGTCAAGTTTTACAAGTATTGTTTTCAGTTTTTTTGTTTATTGGGATTTGTTAATGGCTTGCATGTATTCATCGTTTTCACATTGTTTTTGTAGTTATAAAAGCATTAAAGTTCCTAATTATATATTTTATTTTCATAAAAACCTACTGAAGACAAAAAAGTCTATTACTTGACTGAAAAAAAAATAATTTGTGACTCCTAAATAGACTCAACCACCAGCTGACCCCCTGACATAAAGGAGACAAAGTGAAATACCACTATGCATTGCACTACCACTAAAATTAACACCTTAATTCTAAAGTTTGCAACTAAATAAATGTTCAAGTAATAGTATTTGCACAACCTATTGAACATGGAAAAGGGTGATAGAATACATATTAAATGCAGAAATAAACTGATATGCCATCAAGAACCAGAATACAAGCAACTTCTCTTCACACACGAAAGAGATTATGTTGTTTGCCGGCTTAGTGACGAAAAGGAAAGTGTATTTTTCTAAGGCATCCATCAACGGGGGTTAAACAACCCTTGCACTTAGGTTTTGTAAAAGAGCTCACTGACATGAGCACATGACTGGAACTATTAGTTCCAATTCTTTTGAGGGCAAGTTTATTCCAGATTGGCCACAATGATGCTGGAGAAAGATGCTGATGATAAGTTGCATGCAGGCTTGAAAAAATAAGTGGCTCATGTAGTCTTAAATGACTAATAAAGTCGCACTCTTGGGACTAGGCATACCCCTTAGTCATAGACTGTGAATGGGATATGTCATAATCTTTGTTCCACTAATGGGTTGACATGTGCATCACCATCATAAGCCCACATTTTAGGAGTCAAGTTTTCTCATCTGACATCTGGGAAAGTAATTGGTAATGGGGTGAAGAAAGGGTTTAAATACTGTCCTCTTACTGGTCAGGGTGGAAAATATACCAAAATTTATCTATTTCCTAACTTAATTTTTTAATTTCACGATTATGCAAATCAACAGTTTCATCTTGATTGATTTTATTTACTAATTTTTTTATCCTTGGAAAAATTTTACTCCTTCAAAATACTTTTACATGTATATGGCCCCATTCTCCTTTGTAAGGGGGGTGGCAGTGCCAAGCCAAGAAATGCGTTCATCATAATCCACACATACCTCAGCTACTCCTCTTAGCTTCTTGGGGATAAAGGGTTGCCACAACCACCCTGCTTGGGTCACCTACAAGGTAGGCAGGCAAGGATATTCTACAATGAGGCCCGACAGCCTCAGCTGGTTTACCTCCATTTATTCACATGGCAACTCCCCTCACACCTGTCCATCACTGTTCGCGGAGACAGAAGGTGTGAGAAGTCCCTTTGGCTCGTGTCACCTATACTCAATCTTCCTCTACACATTTTCTTGCACATACTCTTTCCTGCTCCACTGACATTCCACATGCAGTCAATGCCCTTTTCATGTCATCAATCTGTCTCATCCTAGGTCTTCCTCTTGGCCTAACTCCAACCACTGTTACACTCCACACACTCTTTGCTATTCGTTCATCACTTATCCTTTCTATGTATCCAAACCAACTCAACACACTGATCTAACCTATCTGACAACTTTCTTTCAACACCTGTTCTCTTTCTGATCTCATTTCTCACTTTTATCTATTCTAGATACACCAATCATAGTTCTCAAACACCTCATCTCCAATACAGGGGCAAGAAAGAATTACCTAAGTAAAAGAAGAGAGGCAAAGAGAGAAAATGAAAGGGGTATCACCGGGAAGGCTCAAGAAAATCTCAAACGTTTCCACAGCTTTATCAGAGGAAAGCTGAAGGCCAAAGAACAGGTTTTAATGCTAAAGAGAGCAGATGGAAGCATCACTGAAATGGATGAAGAGATTTGCAAAGAAGTGAAGAAGAAGTTTGTCAGTATTTACAGCAGAAAATATCCTACCCCTTCAGATTGCAGAGATAGGAGCTCATGGACCGGTATTAGAGAACATCTTTTCAGCCAGAGTGGTATGCAAAGTGCTTCTAGAGTTATCTGCCCATAAAGCTACAGGTCCTGATGATATATCCCCTTATGTACTTAAGAAATCGACTAAATCAATATCGGTGGCACAATGTATCATATTTGAAAAGTCGCTGGAATCAAGCGAACGTGGTACCTATCTTCAAAAAGGGATACAGTTCTAAACTAGAAACCTGTTTCCTTGATCAGCATAGTTTGCAAAATTATGAAGAAACTACTAAGATAACACATCTCTCTATACTTGGAATCCTTCAACTCTTTGTCAGTGAGACAACATGGCTTCAGAGAAGGTAGATCAGTAGTAACAAACTTATTAGTATTTTATGATGAGGTAAGCCGAATCGTACAGGAAAGAGAGGGCTGGGAAGATTGCATATTCCTAGACTTCCAGAAGGCATTTGATACGATCCCACACAGGAGACTTATTAAGAAGCTGCAAGCAATGGTGAGCATGGGTGGAAATGTCTTGAAATGGATAAAAACTTTCTTAGAAGAATGAGAACAGAGGGTTAGCTTAAGACACACGGTGTGTGAATGTAGAAGGGTTATTAGTGGAATTCCACAGGATTCAATATTAGGGCCACTTTTGTTCCTTGTATATGTAAATGACCTACCAGTCTGTAAATTATTTCAGGAATATGTTTGCAGATGATGCAAAGATTGTGAAGAAAGTAAAGAGATGAGAGCAATGGTAGAGAACTTCAGGAAGACCTAAATAGTCTGTATGAGTTGTCAGAAAAGTGGCTAATGAAATTCAGTACCTCTAAATGTAAGGTAATAAGAATGGGTACAAGTGCAAGAAGGCCCAAGTTTGAATACTCGGTAGCAAGAGCAGAATTATAAGAGACTGAATGATTGAGATCTAGAGTAAGCATACTGGCAGATTTGTCTCATAATTTCATATAAATGGTATAATAAGGGCAGCATATGCATTATTAGCAAATGTAAGGGTAGCCTTCAGGCACATGGACAAGGAAATGTTCAGAAATATTTGTAACCTCTGTGAGGCCAAATTTTTAATATACAGTCCCTTTTGGAATCCACACTTGAAAAAGAACATAATTGAGCTGGAAAAAGTTCAAAGACATGCCACGAAACTGGTGCCAGAAATACGCAATCTCAGTTATGAGGAGAGGCTAAGGGAATTAGACTTACCATTACTCAAAGCTAGAAGAAAGAGGATGGGATATGCTGACGGATTTAAATTCCTTCGTGATTATGACAGAGTGGATAGGGATCGATATTTTGATATGGCTGGCACTAAACTAGAGGTTATAGTTTGAAGCTTTGTAAGAAAACTTCTTTGCAGGATGTAAGGAAGTACATTTATAGTGTAAGAGTAGTTGATGATTGGAATTCGTTAAGCGAGGAGGTAGTTAATGCTAACTCAATCCATAGTTTTAAGGAAAAATATGGTAACTATCACTCAGTACAAAAATTGAACCGATCAGGAGATGGGGAGTTATGAGCATGGGGCTTTTTCCTGTAAGCCCAATTTGGTAATTACTTTCACTTTTTTTTTATATTCCTCCTCTTATATTCCAAATCTCTGCTCCATAGACTGCCGTTGGCACAATCACACTTTCATATACCCTTCTCTTTGCACCCATTCCCAAATACCTATTTCTCGTCACACTTTTCAACCCACCTAGTTATTTACTTGTTTCCTTCACTCTGTGACTTCTTCTCACATCCACTTGTCCATTCCATGATACGTGCTACCCCATATACTTAAAACTTTCAACTTCTTCATGCAACTCTCCATTCACTCCTACTTGCAATTTACCAAAAGTAACACTCCTCAAGCATTCTCATGACTTTACATTTACCAATATTCACTCGCAATATCCTTCTTTTACACACCCCAATAAAGTCTGTGATCAAACGATTCCATTCACTCTCAGTATCAGCCACCTATGCTGTGTCATCTGCAAATAGCAATTGATTCATTTCCACAACCTTTCATACTCACCTACTAATTCCAAGCCTCAGTCTATTATTCTTTCATTTACTTCCCTTACCACTCCATGCATATACACATTAAATAACCATGGCAACATTATACAACTGTGACGTAACCCTACATTCACCTTGAACCAATCACTTATACCATTCCCAACTCTCACACATGCCCTATTATTCAAGTAAAAAATCTTCATCACATTCAGCAAACTTCCACGTATTCCATACAGCTGCAACACACTTCACAACACCCTATCCTATGCTTTCTCTAAATCCATAATGGCCCAAAATGTGTCCCTACATTTCTCTAAGAACATCTCACACACCTGTCTTACTACAAACACCTGATCCACACATCCTCTTCTGAACCCACACTGTTCTTCCCCAATAAATCTCTCAGTACCTTTCCTAATCCTTTCAATTAACAAAATTCCATGCAATTTACCAACTACAGTCAAGAAACTAATTCCTCTAAAACTAATACACTCATCCTTATCTCCTTTCCCTTTAAAAAGAGGAACTACACATGCACTTTTTCAATCACCTGGGACTCTCCCTTTTCTAAAACAAACAGGCATTCTACATGACATACATCTATCCCTGGTGCTTTGCCCGATTTCATTGCTCTCAATGCCAAT
The DNA here is from genome assembly GCA_037179515.1 of Halocaridina rubra. NCBI lineage: Eukaryota > Metazoa > Arthropoda > Malacostraca > Decapoda > Atyidae > Halocaridina > Halocaridina rubra. The sequence continues at coordinate 25,662 of JAXCGZ010008079.1, forward strand.
GTACTTCCTCTCTTGTTATTTCTCTATTGTTCTCATCACCCAACATTGGCATCCTCCATTCTTATCACACAGCCACAATCCCTGCCTCTCTGTCATCTTCCTCATTTAGCAGTTCCTTGATATACTGTACTTAGCCTATCTCTCTCTCACCTTTATTTCGTCTACTAGCAATTGCCCATTTGCTCCTTTCACACTGTCCTCCCTACTAGACTCACCTTTCTGCCCTCGTTTTGCTTCCTTCCAAAATATCTTTTATTCCTTTTATAATTCTCAGACAAGCTCCTACCCCTCCTTACATCCGCCTCTCTCTCTGCCTCCCTCTCCACACGCTTTGATAACCTCCTCTTGCACTATACTTTTCATATGCCTCAACATTACCTATCTGCAACCATACCTCAAATGCTTGCTTTTCAGCCACTACTGCACTCACCACCTCATTCTACAATTCACTACCTTTTCTTTTACTTCCACCTGTTAGTCTCCTTCCACACACTGCCTCTGCACATAATATTACTTCCTCCTTGAAACAACTCTATACTTCTTGCACGCCTTCCTCCACTTTCTTTTTCACTACATTCCACACATTCCTTAGATTATCTTTATACTCTCGGACTTTCTGTTTCATATTCAGTTCACTTACTTTCAGCACCTTTTTTTCCTCTTTCGCTTCTCCTCGCTCCACTTTTCTCCTATTCTCCCTCTACTGTCCAGTAAGTAATGATCAGATATTCCACCACTAACTCCTCTCAGTACATTCACATCCAATACTCTTCCAGTTGCCCTCCTGTCCACCATAACATAATCCATTATTGCTCTGTCCACTACGTATACTTGTGCACATTCTTCGTTTTAAATACAATATTTATTAGCAATCAACATCTCTCTCTCAGTACATATTTCTCTCATTTTTCCTCCACTCATTCCTGCCAGGTACTTCCCAAGTACACCATTCACTGGCTCATTCTCTACTCTTTTAACATTCAAATCTCCCATCAAATCTTTTATGCCGATAAAATAAACATGCTAATTTTCTTAGGCAAAAATATAGTAGTTATTAATGCTAAAATTTTGTAAGTCTTTTAGTTTTATATTTATATTTTTATTATTATCATAATCTCTACAGTACCTGGAATACGATATCAGAAAATTTTGTCATTAAGGTAAAAAAGTTGATTTGATGTTTTTGTACACTTAACTTTTATTGGGTGAACTTGTCATTTTTGTGGCATTATATATTATTATTATTATTATTGGAAATAGAAGCCCACAGTAGAGTATTTTGTGTTTAATGACTAATTACTACATAAATCGTGCTTTCACTTTCCACTGAAAGCATTATCCAGGATATAACTTTAATAAGCAAGAGCTTTGTAATCTTTTGATAATAATTTTAGTGGAAAGCGATTTTTATGCTCGATTTAATTGGTTATTTAACACAATATACTCTTACTATTGTTTCAATTTTCATTATTGAAGTTGTCATTTACTATCTATCTCTGATTATTATTAGTAGTAGTAGTATTAATTCCCTAGCTTCAGCCTATCTGTGCTCACCCCAGTTCGAATGGGGATTAATAATGACACAAAAGGGCAAATACAACAGCAACATTGAAATGCAGTCACACTGAAATGGTACCAAATACATGTATATTACCTCATACTTTGAGTATACAATCCTGTGACCTGTAGAAAAGGAGTAAACAGTTTAGTGTGCATTGCCACTGAGGTCATAACACAAAGTTTTTATTATTTTTATTCAGAAACTACAGAGCAGGGAAAATATTACTGGATAAGGAATGGCTGCAGATGAAAAGCAGTATAATGCTATTTTGATTGTCTATTTTCTAGATATTAGGAAAGCATCCATTACAGACAAAGCAAACGGCAGAGGTAAGGAGAATGAATGTGGTATAAATGTAAGCTAAAGGGAACAGCATACCCAGAATTCTTGGAATGGGTCAGAGAGTAGGTATGAAGTCCTCTTGAAAACCTTGATAAACATTTTCGAGGAACTGTTATCTACAATCCATTAAGTAAAATGACGAAATTTAAATATTTCACATCTTATTAAAGCTATACCATTGATTGCTAATATTATATTGAGAAAAAAGTAATTGAAACTAATCATTCCTGAATGTTTTATATTAATACAGGTCAACATCCCAGACTGCTTCCTGGCTTAGATGGAGGCAGAGAGAACCATGCATCAAAGAGCGACAGAAAGAGACATGAACAAAACATTAAATGCGAGAGGCAAAGAAAAGCACGTATGTTGAAATCGACAAGCTTGCGTTGCCCAAATGCCTTTAGATCTGAAAAATTGCAAAATATGCTAAAATTGCCTCCTGAAGAGATAGTCATGCAACTGCATATGGACAATGCAGCGACTGATTTGTTTCATCAAGATGAAGTCTTTGAAACAAATTATACATGTCTACTGATACAAGTACTTGGACGAGCAGCTGGCGCGCACACAAACAGAGAGAAATTGAACATTGTCCTTGCAAAGATTTTCAAATGTAAATTCATTAATGAGTTAATAATGTGTTCAATAAAAATATCAATGAACACAAGTGAATTTACAAATGTAAATGAATATTTTGAAAATATGTGGATTGCTTTAGATACATACATTCATGCTATGCCCAGTCGAGCTGTGGATCATCTTTTTGAACTTCTAGAATGTTGCCTGATGTCCTTAAAAAAACAGCCATTAACGAATGGCTCAAAACTTATTGAGAAATATGAAAATGCTAGGACGTATCTATCCAGCCGTAAAGGAATGTATCAAGATCATCATCCACCTGATGATTTTAGGCTTATTCCAGTTGTTCCCACAAGTGAAGAGCTTAATGAACCAGAAAAGCCATTTTTACGTAGAAACATCATAAATGGCCATTACAAAGATGTTTATCACTATCTTGACGTACAGTTTCGCTTACTGAGGGAAGATTTTATCCAGCCTTTAAGAAATGGAATTCACGCTTTACAAATAGGAGCTGATTTGAAGAACACAGAGGTCTACATATATAAAGATGTCAGAATTCTTGACACTTGCATTAAGAATTTCACAATATTTCATAATGTACAAATTAAACGTTCAAAACATTTGACCATAAAAACATCAAAGCGATTCATGCATGGAAATCTTGTTTGTTTAAGCTGTGATAATTTCGAAACTATATACTTTGGCTTCATTTCTGAGAATAATCCTAAAATGTTAGCAAGAGGTGTATTGGGAATTAATTTTGAAAATTACGAAGCCATAGAAAAAGATAAGAGCTTTACAATGATTGAATCAAAGGTTTTCTTCACTGCATATAGACATGTACTCTGTGCTCTCCAAAAAATAAATGAAGATAATTTTCCCATGAAGGACTTTATCGTTCATGTTGTAAATAAAGTGCCTCTACCAGACTATTTGCAACCTGGGACTGGTTATGACTTAAACGTCATCCTCAGCAGATATCTTAGAAAAAGTAAGATGCCTCTAAAACTAAATGTGTCCATAACAAAAGAGCTAGAATTTTGGCCATTATGCAACGAACTGGAGCTTGATGAATCTCAACGTAGAGCATTGAAAAATGGCCTTACAAATAAACTTAGTATAATTCAAGGGCCTCCGGGAACTGGAAAAACATTCATTGGTCTAAAAATTGCAAAGGTGTTATATCACAATAGCAAGGTCTGGAAAGGTAAAGAAAAGGACTCTCCTATTCTGGTTGTTTCCTATACAAATCATGCACTTGACCAGTTTTTAGAAGGTTTAACACAGTTTACAAACTGTATAGTTCGTATTGGTTCTAGAAGTGAGAGTAAAGTTCTCCAAAGGTTCCAGATTAAGGAGCAGCTGAAACATATGCGTTATAGTACTGTAATGCCAACAAGAATTACACAAGCTCGTGAGGATATGATTCAGAGACTCGGTTCGCTGGAAGTGAGGAGGGCATCTTTGAGGAGAACTCTTTTGGAGCTGGCACAACCAGTAGGAATAGTAAGTGAGAATGAACTGCTAGATGAAAATGTTGTCCCAAGAAATATTGCTGATCTCTTCAGGACAAAAAAACTACAGCTTCCAACATTTCTGCTAGACGGAAGGACTCTTTACATGGAACAGCAACATTACCAGCCAACTCTAGTGGTTAATGTTGTAGGAGTAACTGATAGGATCTCTGACTCAGAAGATGATATGCAAGATGCAAGAAAGCAAGTCCCACCTCTTCCCATTGCTAATGCTGAGAGGTCAGCTTGGGAGGGTTCTGTTTATGAAGATGATTCACAGAGGGCAAGTGATCTGTATATTGAGGAAGAAAATGAGAGAAAACTCGATGATGATGATGATGATGATACATATACTTTCATCTCTGGTCAACCTTGTAGTGGGATTTTAAGCTATGATATACTGGCTGATATTTTACTGAAAGAAATAAAGAATCTTTGCTCCTGCACTGAAAACGCAACTAGCAAAAAGATGATAAGGCTAATGCATTGTAGGATTTTGTTAGAATATGGACTGAGTATTCCTCCGGATACTGTAAAAGCAGAGCAAATTGAGACTCAAAATATTGAAAATTTGCAATTTGAAGATCGATGGACACTGTACAGACTGTGGCTTCAGAGACTATCAAATAAAATAAGCATTATACTGATGGAAACGGAGAAAGAGTACAGTGAATGTGCCCGGTTAAAAAAAGTGATTCAGTCCCAAGAATACCTATATGCAATGAGGAAGGCGTCATTTGTTGGCATGACAACTACAGGGGCTGCTCAACATAAACAGGTCCTTCAAGCACTGCAGCCTCGGATAGGTTAGTATTCAACTTTACTGGCAACTGCTAGGTAAAATATAATTGTACAATTCAATAATGCTAAAATCCGTGTGTAATAAACTTTTCAATATACTTGTATACTTGCTGTCTACAGTTATCGTTGAAGAAGCTGCTGAAATTTTAGAGGCTCATGTCGTTACTGCTCTAAGTGAAGAATGCCAACATCTGATCATGATTGGTGAGTCCATTTCGAATTGCACTAGACAGTTTTTTTCTAATGTATTTTTTTACTATATATTGGCTTCCTTTGAAAACTGCAGGATGGGCAATAAGTATCAAATGTCTCAAGAATATAATGGTACAGAGGGCAATTGCTGCTCATTGCTAATTGGGACCATGAAAACGCAATTAATAACGAAAAGACTACACAAAAAAATTTTCCCATTGGAATTAATGTAATTAATATCTAATAGCGACCGGCGATCCTACATCTAATTCTTATAAACTGGGAGGTTGTGCATAAATATATGTTCACCAAACTAGCAGGAAAGGAAAAGTAAATGATTTACATATAATAAGTACTGTAAAATTAAAGGGGGGAAAATGTACAGTAGCTACAGTACGCTGGATAATGATGCTTTGGAGGAGGAAGAGGTCGATCCCCAAGGGACCTGTAAATATAAATTTAAAACAGCAGGAAAGGGGAAAAACTTAATTTAAATAACACAGTGTACAGTACTGTATAATTAAAGGAAACATTCTTGTACTGTATGTACGTGTACCTGTCAACAGCGGTGCTTTGGCGTTCATAGGGACCAGACAATGGTTGAGGGGAGGAGGATGGAGGAGAGAGGAATTATTTCCATTGTATCAAGAGTTAATGCAACTTATGAATACTTCTACCTTCATCTGCCATATCTAATTCAATGTACACCGTAAATAAGGCAAAATTGCTCATAATTGGCAGAGAATAACAAGCAAAGATATATAATGCGTGGACGAGTCTGTAATGTCATGTTATTAGCACTTGCGTGGACGAGTCTGTATTATCATGCTAGTAGCACTATCTAATGACAGAAATGAAACTGGGAAATTTTTTTATTTTCGCAAATATTTTGATGATGAAAGAGCGAAACTAGGAACATTGGTTCGATAAATAACGGTAACCATCTGTATATTGACCAGTCAAGAAATCTTATACAGTAAACAGTCAGAGACAGGCAGTGTCTGGGGTGCTGTGCGACAGGAGAATGGGGATTAAGTTGAGGGGTAAAGTGCATAAGACAGTTGTGAGACCTGCGATGATGTATGGAGCAGAGACATGGGCAATAAAGAAGACACGAGAAAAAACGATGTGGCAGAGATGAGGATGTTGAAATGGATGTGTGGGGTGGCAAGAAGCGATAAGATCAGAAACAAGGTAATTAGAGGTACCTCAAAAGTTAGAGAAATATCAGATAAGATACAAGAAAGTAGACTAAGATGGTATGGTCATGTCGTTAGGAGGGATGGACAGTATGTTGGGTGGAGGGTGATGGAAATGGACATACAGGGTAGGAGAAGGAGGGGGAGACCAAAGCGTAGGTGGATGGGTTGCATCAATGATGACCTGAGGTCTAAAGGTTTGTTGGGTGATGAGGTATGGGACAGAAACATATGGAGAACACTGGCCAGAAACATCGACCCCACATAAAAGTGGGAAAAGATGTAGACGAAGAAGAGGAGGAGTCAGAGACAGGGAGCATATATATATATATATATATATATATATATATATATATATATATATATATATATATATATATATATATATATATATATATAAAACTCACCCTCTGGTGTTAATTTGTTCAAGTAGTCACAATAAATGTCAGAAAACGAATTGAATTGAAAATGCTATATAGCAATGACTTATCCCCTTGTAAAACATGTATAAACAACCCCATAAAGTTTGTAACACTTATAAAATCATTCAGTTGTTAAAAGTTTTTCATTTTCTTTTTGCAAATATACAGGAAAAAAAATAAATTAAAAAAAAATATATATATATATATATATATATATATATATATATATATATATATATATATATATATATATATATATATATATATATATATATATATATATACACAGTTTTTCCCCGGTTATTTGCGTTCTTGGGTTGTAAAGAGAAACAGAGATGGAGAGTGTAATGATCTGTCAGATGTGAAGGGATTATAAAAGATGTGTAATGAATATCCAGCTCTCTGCTGGGTTTTAATATACCTCTGCATTGCTTTCATGATGTCTATTCCAATAATTCTGCTTATATATTATTATTATCATTGGCAACAATAATTTTCCTTTGATGATGATTGTGGAGAATATTATCATTATTATTATTAAGGGCTCATCATTGTTTGTACATCTGTTGGTTTATTTACTTTTAATAACTGTGTAAAGTGCCCCTCCCTAGTTGGCTGGTACAAAGAGAGTGTGGGGGATTGGGTAGAATAGAATGTTGGAGAGAGAGAGAGAGAGAATCTTTAAGTAACTCTTGTTCATTCAACCAAAACTACATTATTTATAGTAAAAATAATGGTTTAATTACGAATTCGTAGTAATAATGATGATAATAATAATAATAATAATAATAATAATAATAATAATCATCATCTCCCCAATCATCATCAAAGGAAAATTATTGTTGCCAATAATAATAATAATAATAATATCTAAGGAGAATTTTTAGTATAGACATCATGAAGGTAATGCAAAGGTATAGTAAACCCAGCAGAGAGCTGGATATTCATTACACATCTTTTATAATCCCTTCACATCTGACAGGTCATTACACTCTCCATCTCTGTTTCTCTTTACAGCCTGATAAAGGCCGTTTTATTTTATATTTTTTGGCCTGTCCTGGTGTCATAATCATCTTATTTATTTATTTATTTTTATTTATTTATTTATTTTTTTTAAGGCTGATCCTACTTTGCGGTTTTCCTGGTTCGCGCCGGGTCCGGGACCGAACTACCGCGATAAGGGAGGAAACACTGTATATATATATATATATATATATATATATATATATATATATATATATATATATATATATATATATATGATTGAATGAAGCAAAAAAAGGCCCATAAATAAAACACAAAAAAAGCAAAGATGTGCTATACTGTATATTACGACTGGACTCCAGTCCTCTTCAGGTACCTGAAGAGGACTGGAGTCCAGTCGTAATATAAGAGTACATCTTCACTTCTTTTTGTGTTTTATTTATGGGCCTTTTTTAGCTTGCATATTATATTATATATATATATATATATATATATATATATATATATATATATATATATATATTATATATATATATATATATATATATCATACACACACACACACAGGTATACCTCACGCCAAATTTACTTATCTAGCTCCTTCCACCTTGGCAGGATCAATGAGTACACCAGTGGAGTCAATTCCAACATGGAAACATGCTTGAAAATAAATAAAAATACAAGAAAAAAATCACATATAGGGTTCGTGGTACTGTCAGGAAAAATCAAAAGGTTTTGAAAACTTTTAATTAAAGGGGAAATATTAAGTGAAAAAGTTTAATACGTATGGCTTTTTGATTTGCGTCTGTTACTACTACAACTACCAGTAGTACTACTATTACTACGACTACTACTACTATCAACATTATTACTGCTGATTCTGTTTCACTATTACTACTACTACTACTAGTATTATTATTATTATAAATTTTATTACTGATACGTGTTTCACTACTACTGTACTACTACTATTAATTTAATTAATAGTAGTAGTAGTATACGTATACCGTGCATAACCTAATCAATTCAGAACAATAGCGGTCTCGTGGGAATGATGACGCCTAACGGTAGATATTAGAACTACTGTACGTATTTTAATAAGATTTTATGTGCTTTTATTCTTATTTATTGTACAATAACATGCTTTTGTGCTTTAGTTTTTATTTATTGTACAGTAACATGATTTCATGTGCTTTTAATGGTTTTCTAGTGATATTATGATTCCAATATTTGTAGCGGACAGACGTAAAGTTGATTGTAATGACGTAAACTTATTTATTTTTTTTATTTTCCCATATATTTATTTGAAAACCGACGTATAATCGAGAACGACTTAACTCGAAACGACGTAAGCCGAGGTATACCTTATATACAGTGTTGCCTCCCTTATCACGGTAGTTCGGTTCCGGGACCCGGCGCGAACCTGGAAAATCGCGAAGTAGGATCAGGTTCCGGTTCCGGTTTTACGTCACGGACTCCATTATCAACCAAGGGCTAGGACGGTTGCCTTCCTGCGAAGGACTTGTTTTGGCAGATGTAATCCTTATGATGAGTGCATGCCTTTGCTAACCTCAGACCGTGACGGGGCGCGAACCCTCGACCTGACGCCTCAGAGTCGGAGATGCAAAAAAAAAATAATAATAATAAAAATAAAAATAAAAATAAAATAAAGATGATTATGACACCAGGACAGGCCAAAAATTATAAAATAAAACGGCCTTTATCAGGCTGTAAAGAGAAACAGAGATGGAGTGTGATGACCTGTCAGATGTGAAGGGATTATAAAAGATGTGTAATGAATATCCAACTCTCTGCTGGATTTACTATACCTCTACATTACCTTCATGATGTCTATTCTAAAACTTCTCTTTAGATCTTATTATTATTATTATTATTATTATTATTATTATTGGCAACAAGAATTTTCCTTTGATGATGATTGGGGAGATTATTATTATTATTATTATTATTATTATTATTATTATCATCATCATTATTTCTACGGATTCGTAATTAAACCATTATTTTTACTATAAATAATGTAGTTTTCGTTGAATGAACAAGAGTTACTTAAAGATTCTCTCTCTCTCTCTCTCTCTCTCTCTCTCTCTCTCTCTCTCTCTCTCTCTCTCTCTCTCTCTCTCTCTCTCTCTCTCTCTCTCTCTCTCTCTCTCTCTCTCTCTCTCTCTCTCTCTCTCCAACATTCTATTCTACCCAACCCCCCACACTCTCTTTGTCCCAGCCAACTAGGGAGGGGCACTTTACACAGTTATTAAAAGTAAATAAACCAACAGATGTACAAACAATGATGAGCCCTTTATAATAATAATAATGATGATGATGATGATAATCTCCACAATCATCATCAAAGGAAAATTATTGTTGTCAATGATGATGATAATAATAATAATAATAATAATAATAATAATAATAATAATAATAATAATATCTTAGCAGAATTATTGGAATAGACATCATGAAAGTAATGCAGAGGTATATTAAAACCCAGCAGAGAGCTGGATATTCATTACACATCTTTTATAATCCCTTCACATCTGACAGATCATTACACTCTCCATCTCTGTTTCTCTTTACAACCTGATAAAGTCTGCTTAATTTTATCATTTTTTGGCCCATCCTGGTGTCACAAAAAAAAAAAAAAAAAAAAAAATGGGGGGGGGGCCCGCAAAAAAAAAAAAAAAAAAAAAAAAAAAAAAAAAAAAAAAAACGCAATACAGTGAGAACGCGAACCAAGAAACGCGAATAACAGGGGTAACACTGTATATATAAAATGCTTGACTAGTGGCCCAGTTAGGACCCAAAATATAGCGTTATTTTTTCTGTGGTTGCACTGATTGCTTCCTTACCATATATATATATATATATATATATATATATATATATATATATATATATATATATATATATATATATATATATATATATATATATATATATATAATACAACACACACACCTAGTTTGCTTTTTACGTGTTTATAATTCGCGTTATTGGAATAACGGCCTTAAAATATAATTGTAAAAAGATACGAAATTCGCGAATAACGCCTATGCAAATAAATTTGAAAAAAAAAATTTAATTTTGGCAAATAATCTACCGCTTAATGCGATCATATATTATGAAGAGAATGGAAAAAAAGCATTAAGAACAAACTTGCGATATAATATCGTCAGGGATTTAGCGTGCGTGGGTGCATCAGCTGATACGGAGGCGGCAAAAAGTTTGCAGATAAAGGATCGTTCTCCCGCATCCTCCTCCTCTTCTACCGCTTAATGCGATCAAATATTATGAAGAGAATGGAATAAAAGCATTAAGAACAAACAGTAAACAAACTTGTGATAAAATATCGTCAGGGAAAAAGCGTGCTAGAGCAAAAACGTTTGCAGATAGAGGTTCGTTCTCCCGCATCCATGTGCTCACTGCCACCATGCATATCCCAGTGATTGCATGTTGCCCACCGCATAATAGAGTGCATTAATTTGTTTACTGTACAGTAAATCTGTATATCTTTTATACTGTACACTATTTGTATGTTAATATAAATAACTACAGGTCTATCTGCTTTGTTATGTACTTATAAAATATGTTTTACTTTTTTTTCTTTATGATTGAGACACCAGGATCAGCAAAAACAAAAAACAAAAATCTACCCCCATCGAGCCTGGGCATGAAGAAAACATAAAGAGAAATAGAGATGGGGAGTATTGTGACTTGTCAGATGTGAAGGGATAATAAGACGTGTGTAACGAATATCCAAAGATTTTCGGTGTAGATGTAGGCATAGAAAGAGAACCGTAACTGAAGGAAGACTTAACATTAAACTGTCATGGACAGTCGTAATTAAGTCCACAAACAAACAAAACAAACAAAACAAAAACATTTATTTCCATTTTGTACAATGGTTATTCAACATTAATAGTAACTTATAAGTAGACATGTAATTAAACTAATAAATAAGAGGGTTAGACATATAGTTAAATTAAATGTAACTTTCATAGAAAATAATAATGCTGTAATAAAAATGTTAACAATAATGTTAATAATAAAGTAGTAAGTATGCCACTAGATACAGGATCGTTATTATCGGCATCATTTCCATATTTGTTTCCTTACAATGAGAATAATTAGTTCTTAATGAGCAGCAACTATTTGTCCAAAAGAAAACTATATAGTTTGCCTTTGAAAGCTGTGAAGGAGGATGCATTTTTAAGATGCTCTGGAATATTATTCCAGAGTGTTGGCCCTTTGATAGTGATCATCTTTGAACCTGCTTCTGTGTTTGTTCTGTGAATAAAGAGCTCACTGCTCTGTCTTGTGTTGACCCTTCAGCTGTAGTATCTATCTTATATCTTTGGTATAGTGTATCTATGTACGGATGTGAAACGTATCTATGCCCATTGTCATTGTTTCTTATGGAAATTGACTCATTATATGACGCGAAAATTACATTACGCGGCACTTCTGAGAACCTATCTTTGCGTTATTCTAAGAACTAGGTATATATATATATATATATATATATATATATATATATATATATATATATATATATATATATATATATATATATATATATACACAGTGTTGCCTCACTTATCGCGGTAATTCGGTTCCGGGACCCGGCGCGAACCAGGAAATCCGCGAAGTAGGATCAGCCTGTATGTACATAGATATTTTAATACATTTTTACGTTTACACTGTATAAACTGTCCCTGTACTGTTAACATACCACCCTTTACTTCATAGATAACAGCATGCAAGGGTAAATTTATATGAAAGTGATAGGAAAACTTACCGTGAATGTGATGATGACGTGACATACATACTCATTTACAATTATTTATTCGTTTACGTACTGCATAAACCCTCCCTGCACTGTTAAAAAAACACCCTTAACATTATAGATAACAGTAGCAACGTAAATTTTTATGAAAGTGATAGGAAAACTTACCGTGAATGTGATGATGACGTGACATACATACTCATTTACAATTATTTTTTCGTTTATGTACTGTATAAACCCTCCCTGCACTGTTAAATAAACACCCTTTACATTATAAATAACAGCAAGCAACGTAAATTTTTATGAAAGTGATAGATAAAATTACGGTGAATGAGGTGATGATGACGTGACATACATACTCATTTACAATTATTTTTTCATTTACGTACTGTATAAACCCTCCCTACACTGTTAAAAAAAACACCCTTTACATTATAAATAACAGCAAGCAACGTAAATTTTTATGAATGTGATAGGAAAACTTACCGTGAATGTGATGATGATGATGATGACGTGACATACATACTCATTTACAATTATTTTTTCGTTTACGTACTGTATAAACCCTCATTGCACTGTTAAAAAAACACCCTTTTCATTATAAATAACAGCAAGCAACGTAAATTTTTATGAAAGTGATAGATAAAATTACGGTGAATAAGGTGATGATGACGTAACATACATACTCATTTACAATTATTTTTTCGTTTACGAACTGTATAAACCATCCCTGCACTGTTAAAAAAACACCCTTTACATTATAAATAACAGCAAGCAACGTAAATTTTTATGAAAGTGATAGATAAAATTACGATGAATGAGGTGGTGATGACGTGACACTCATTTACAATTATTTTTTAGTTTACAAACTGTATAAACCCTCCCTGCACTGTTAAAAAAAACACCCTTTACATTATAAATAACAGCAAGCAACGTAAATTTACATTTCCAATAAAAAATTTAAAAAAAAAATTTCCAATATTTTAATATTTTTGCGTATACCCATAAAATTAAATAATTTATCAAAAAAAAAAAACCGCGATAGAGTGAGAACGCGAACCAAGAAACGCGAATAACCGGGGTAACACTGTATATATATATATATATATATATATATATATATATATATATATATATATATATATATATATATATATATATATATATATATAATGTGAAGACAGGGAATCTATAGATATGTTGTAAGGAATGGACATTGTAGATGACTGCAAAATTTACACAAGTCTTGATGGCACACTATGTTTTAGATACAGGTATACCTCACCTAACGTCGTTAATTGGTTCCAGGAGAGACGACTTAAGTCGAAAAGCGACTTAAATCGAATTAGTTTGTCTCTAGGCTAGCCTAGATATACAGATTTACTGTAGTAGTAGTATAGTTGGGTGGGATATGCCTTTTGCAAAGGCTCCCAAGTCTTGGTTTTGCTTTGCTAAATTGTTTGTGCGGTTTTTATTGTTTGATTTCTTTTTCTACAAATTCTTTTTATAAATTTTTTTCTTTCTTTGATGTCTTTTTCACTACAATATCTAAATAATATATTAGCAATTATTTCAATTTTCTTTTCTATACATGGTTGTGCTAAAAAACTATATTCTGGTCTTATTTGTGCATATGCTTCACTAAATAGTAGAAAATGTTCTAGGCTCTCTTCACATTGTTCACACGTTGGGCAGGTAGTATCTTTATTTTTAAATTTATGTACAGTAAACAAATTAATGAAACTCTATTATGCCATAGGCAACAGGCTTAGCATAGGGGCCAGTGTTGCCAGATAAAGCGGATGTTTTTATTTTCAAATGTATGGTACATTTTAAGATATATATTAATTACAAGATGGTAGTACTGTAATTTAAATAAAAATGTACTTCATCTTTAAGATACTTGAAATAACTTATAAGCTTACATGTATGTTTTTTATATTTATCATTTCTCTCATTTATGTATTCTGGCAACACTGATGGTGGCAGTGAGGACGAGGATGCATACGTATTGTCACTCTTCCGTATCAGCTGATGCGCCAGCACACGCTATTTCCCTGACAATATTTTATTAAAAATATGTTTGCTGTTTGTTCTTAATGCTTTTTGTCAATTTTCTTCATAAAATCAATTCAAAACAATAGCAGTTTCGCGGGAATGACGAGTGACGATGCCTAACGGTAGATATTGGAACTACTGTACGTGTTTTAGTAAGATATTTTAATGCTCTTATTCATTTTACAATAACATGATTTTATGTGCTTTATTTTTTAATTTATAACATTGGGATCCATATCCTCGAAAAAAGAAAGTCCTTTTCAATAAATACAAATGCCTGCTGCATTCTTATTCTTATTCGTATTATTATTATTATTATCTTTATTATTTTTACGACAAGGAAAGAACAGAGGAGCGTAAAGCTATGTTGAAAGATGCAAATAAGGAGGCGAAGAGGGCTGTAGCACAGGCGCGTGCAGCAGCACTGCAGGATATGTATGAGAACCTTGAAACAAAGGAGGGACAGACGAGAATCTATAAGTTAGCAAAAGAAAGGAACAGATCGACAAAGGACCTAACATCAATAAAGCAAATCAAGGATAAGAACGGAAGAGTGCTTACTGACCCCGACATGATTAAAATGCGGTGGAGGGACTACTACAAAGAACTTCTAAATCAGGAAAATCCAAGAATACGAAGAGGTGAAGGAGTGGGAATGGAGGGAGAGGTAGACCCTGTAAGTGAGGCGGAAGTCAGAGAAGCGTTGAAGAAGATGAAAAATGGAAAGTCAGTAGGGCCAGACCAGATTCCTGCAGAGGTATGGAAGAGTTTGGGCGAAGAGGGGATACGGGTGCTGACAAAGTTCCTGAACATGGTGATGAAGGAAGAGACTATCCCGAACGAATGGAGAGATAGTATAATGGTACCGATTTTCAAAGAAAAGGGAGACATCCAGAGTTGCAACAACTATAGAGGAATTAAGCTAACATCTCATACTATGAAACTGCTGGAAAGAGTGTTGGATAAAAGGCTGAGGGAGGAGACAGAAGTTTGTAGTGAGCAGTTTGGTTTTATGAAAGGTCGAGGAACAATGGATGCAGTATTCGTAATGAGGCAGACAATGGAAAAATATAGAGATAAGCAAAGAGGGCTGTACATGGCATTTATTGACCTGGAAAAAGCTTATGATCGGGTCCCCAGAAGCGAGGTGTGGAGGAGTATGAGGTCGAAGGGAGTGAAGGAGAAGTATGTCAAGATAGTTCAGGACATGTACAGGGAAGCCACAACAAGAGTAAGAAGTACAGTTGGCACTACAAAGCCTTTTCAGGTGAAAGTTGGACTCCATCAGGGATCAGCTCTTAGCCCCTATCTATTTAACCTTCTCATGGATGTGATGGTGGAGGAGGTGACAAAGGAGGCACCATGGAGCATGCTCTTTGCAGACGATATTGTTTTGGTCTCCGAGAGCTGTGAAGAATTGCAAGAGAGGTTGGAGCTATGGAGGGGTTTGCTGGAGGATTACGGACTGAAGGTGAGCAGACAGAAAAAGGAGTACCTGGAGTGCAATGTGACACAAGGAGGCGACATGTTCATGCAAGACCACAAGCTCCCAAAGGCGGACGCCTTCAAATACCTTGGCTCCTACGTAACGAAAGATGGAGACCTAGAGAGAGAGATTGATCATAGGATCCAGGTAGCGTGGAACAGCTGGAAGAGAACATCAGGGGTGGTATGTGACAAGAAAATCAGTGCTAGAGTGAAAGGAAAAGTGTACAAGTCAGTTGTGAGACCAGTGTTACTGTACAGAGCAGAGACGTGGCCATTGAAAAAGGTTCAAGAAAGGAAGATAGATGTCACAGAAATGAGAATGCTGAGGTGGATGTGTGGGGTGACGAGGGGGGACAGGATACGAAATGACCGGATCAGAGGTACAGTGAAGGTGGTGGAGGCATCAGCAAAAGCGCAGGAGAGGAGATTACAGTGGTTTGGTCATGTGAAGAGGAGAGAAGAAGACTACGTGGGTGTGAGAGTATGGAGATGGACGTGCAGGGCAGACGTAGACGAAGACCTAAACTACGGTGGAAGGACCGACTGAAGGAGAATCTCAGAGAGAGACAGCTGGGGGAGGAGCAAGTGATGGACCGGAACCAGTGGAGACGACTAGTGAAGAGATGCGACCCCATATGAAAATGGGAACGCAAATAGAGGAAGAAGAAGATTATTATTATTATTACTACTATTATTATTATGACAAGTGACGATGCCTAACGGTAGATATTGGAACTACTGTACGTATTTTAATAAGATATTTATATGCTTTTATTCTTATTTATTGTACAATAACATGATTTTATGTGCTTTTGTGTTTATTTATAGCATTGTGATCCATATCCTCGAAAAAACATAGTCCCTTTCAATAAATGCAAATGCCTGCGGCATTCTTATTCTTATTCTCATTCGTATTCTTATTATTATTATCATTATTATTATTACCATTATTATTATGATGAGTGACAACGCCTAACGGTAGATATTGGAACTACTATACGTAATTTAATAAGATGTTTATATGCTTTTATTCTTATTTATTGTACAGTAACATGATTTTGTGCTTTTCTTTTTATTTATTATACAGTAACATGATTTCATGTGCTTTTAATGGTTTTCTAGTGATATTATGATTCCAATATTTGTAGCGGACAGACGTAAAGTTGATTATAATGACGTAAACTTTATTTTTTTTTTTCCATATATATTTTTGAAAACCGACGTATAATCGAGAACGACTCAACTCGAAACGACCTAAGCCGAGGTATACCTGTGTGACATGGTATATATATATATATATATATATATATATATATATATATATATATATATATATATATATATATATAGTAATCCCTCGTTTATCGCGGGGGTTCGGTTCCGGGACCTGCCGCGATAGGAATATTTCCGCGAAGTAGGAACACCCCAAAAAAAAAAAAAAAATGGGGGGGGGAAATAAATCCGTGATGCACTGAATCCGCGATAGGTGAACCGCGAAATCGCGAGGGCTTACTGTATGTTCTTAATGCTTTTTTTCATTTCTCTTCGTGATATTCGATCGCATTAAGCGGTAGAAGAGGAGGAGGATGCGGGAGAACGAACCTCTGACCAAAACGTTTTGCCGCTTCCATATCAGCTGATGCTTAACACTATTCAGGCACAATATCTTACTCATAAAATATTTATTTACTCACCCTATTTGGGGTTTATCTAATAATCAAGATTATAGTATTAATATTCCTTGGTTCTAAACATTATTCTATCTTCCTTACATATCGATCATGCTGCACGAAATCATAAGGTAAACAAAGTCAGCTGAAACAAAAAGAAAATTATACAATTTGTTACAAAAATAACGTATATCGTACTGTACTTTGGAAACTTAAATGAAATATATATTCTCTACACGCTATTTCCTTGATGATATTATATCGATAGTTTGTCTGCTGTTTTTCTTAATGCTTTTTTCAATTCTCTTCATAATATTTTATCGCATTAAGCGGTAGAAGGGGAGGAGGATGTGGGAGAACGAACCTCTTATCTGCAAACGTTTTGTCGCTTCCATCAGCTGATACACCCTCGCACGCTATTTCCCTGACAATATTATATCAAAAGTTTGTTTGCTGTTTGTTCTGAATGTTTTTTTAATTCTCTTCATAATATTCAATCACATTAAGCGGTAGAAGAGGAGGAGGATGTGAGAGAACGAACCTCTATCTGCAAACGTTTTGTTGCTTCCGTATCAGCTGATACACCCTCGCATGCTATTTCCCTGACGATATTATATCGAAACTTTTGTTGTTGTTTGTTCTTAATGCTTTTATTTTAATCTTCATATCACATTCATATAAATTTACGCTTGCGCACTGTTGTTAATAAAGTAAAGGGTGAGTTGTTAACAGTGCAGGGAGGGTTTATACAGTAAAGGTAAAAATATATGTAAACTACCTGTAATAAATATGGTGCTCCTACTTCGCGGATTTTCATCTTTCGTGGCTGGTCCCGGAACTGAACCCCCGCGATAAACAAGGTAGCACTGTATATATATACCCTGTATATATATAACTTTGGTATATACTCTGAGTAATACATTAAATGTAGATATGTACTGTTTCCATTTAAAGACTGTTTAAGCAAACATGGAAAGGTTTTAGACATACACTGTACTGTATAGTGTATTTGTATATATTTGTACATATTTTGTATATAGTTATAGACTTTGGTATATAGTTGATGTGGAATGCGATAAAAGTTGATATTGTATTGAAGACACGAATGCTTATAAAGACAAGCCTCCTGGCTAGTACAGTGGTAATGCGCTGGCCTCGCATTCGCAATGTCGATGGATTGAGCCTCGTCCAGGCAAGAGAGTTTAAGCCGTTTACTGGGGAGGTTACTGCTGTGGTTGGGCACCACTGTGGGAGGTTAGAGCCAGTGTTGGCTGGCACCTACCCTACGGGTCCTCCATGACCCGTTCCACCCATCCTTGGGTGGAGAATCTATATAAATATTATAGAGGCAAATGCTGAAATGTTGTGAAGGTTTCCATTAAGTTTGAGACGAGGGCTGGTGATGAAAGCCAGCCACACAAGTAAAAGTAAGCAATACTGTATAGTGTACTTTTTCTATTTTTACGTCTTAGATTAATAATATTTTGCATAAGTGAGGGATCTAGGTACGTATTCACGAAGGTGTGTGTTCCTATTTACGCTGAAATTTGGTGTACGTTGCATTTCAGGAACGGAATCCTGACATAAGCTGAGGACCCTCTGTATATACACATACGGGGTCCTCAACTTACTTCAGAGTTTCGTTCTCAAGATGAGCCAGAACTCCATATCAACGTAAGTTGTAACACACCCAAATAAGTATACAGTACATTATTACTTACATTTATGCCAGTACTTTTGGGCTCGGGGTTGGCATTCTTCCTCCTCTTCAATCATCCTCTCCATATGAATGAGGTCCTCAGCAGGTAACTCCTCTCCATGAGATTCTTGAAGTTCTATTACATCATCAGCCCACATCTACTTGGGGGGGAACGTTCACAACATTTCAGCATTTTCCTCGTTACACATCAAATATATAATTTAAGTCTAAAACAGATTGTTCATTGGTATGGGCCATCTTTTACAAGAATTTCCATCATGATTTGGGCATGCTATTGAGTTTGCTTCATCCATTTCTGTTGCAACAACATTTCAGCATTTGCCTCAGTATGCATCATATACTGTACACTATATACCACAATATAAAACAAACAGTGTGCTGGAATTGGCTATTGTCTTTAACAAGAATTTCCATAACTGTTTGTAATTTCATGGTTTGGGCATGTTAGCAAGTTTACTTCATGTTCATTTCAACATTTTTTAAGCATTTGTTGCCTAACGCATCAAATACAGTATATACACCATAGTCTAAAACAGACGGTTCACTGGAATTGGTCATCTTATTCTAGAATTTTCATCACAGTTTGTAATACCATGGTTTGGGTATGCTATCTAGTTTGCTTCATCTGTGTACAATTCAACAACTTTTCAGCATTTGCCATAGTACACTTCAAATATATACCGAAGTCTAAAGCAGACGGTTCGCTGGAGTTGGCCATCTTCATTTACAAAAATTTTTATCACAGTTTGTGATCGCATGGTTTGGGGATGCTTTGAAGTTTACTTCATCCGTGTCCTCCATGCTCTAAATACAGAAGTGCTATGGAAATGTAGATGAGGCTCAGTGGCATATGCTGTTGATGCTATTCATCCAGCCCAAGCACGGCTTAACCCCAACGAATGAACTTGAGAACAATATGGCATATGAGCCACTTAGAGTCAATCATTGTGTGTGGAACTAATTATATTCACTTCTTTCTGAACAGCCATTCTATATACCACAGTGACATCACACACCCCATTGGCACAGACTAATTATGATATTGAAGTAAGAAAGATGGGGTTATATTTTTCAGTCATGTTGTTAGTAGTTTTCGTCAGTTGCATTGTTTACAGTCGGTCATGGCCTGTGTGACATAGACATTTCTTAGTGACACGAAGTGAAAGTTGGCTAATGACCCCGAGACAAGTAAGTTAGCAAAAGTTGAAGAAAATATTTACCCACATGCACTGAGTCCCCTTTGAACAAAGATAGAGAGCAAGAGAATGATATTCTCTTATTATTATTATCATGGACCACAGGAGAGCAGTGGTTAGAGCACTCGACTCTGAAAGTGGTAGACCCATTATTGAGTCCACTATGGGGCATTAGGAAGGGCATCTAACCTTAAATCCCAACTCCAGCCTGTGTATACCTCTACTTCAGGATTAATAGTGACACAAAACTGCAAAAGAAGCATACATCATTATTATTATTATTATTATTGTCGTCGTGTTTCAACCTTAAAATGGCTAAAACATAAATTGATTCTAGATAAAAAGGAAAATAGTGGCTAGATGTTGTTATTATTAGCAGTCAAGCCGATGATTGTAAAGTTGTACTGTTTTAAGTCGATGACTGACTTTATATATTCACTACGTATCTGAACTGCAATTGCAATTTTTTTTTTTATTTCTTAACAAAGGTGATCACCAACAGCTTCAGCCAAGTACCTCAGTTCATGAATTGGCAACAAAATATGGGTTGGCAACATCACTTTTTGAACGGTTGATACAAAATAATGTTGAGTAAGTATAAAATTTTTTTTATATGATAAAGTAGACGGTACACCAGTCAAACAGTGTAGTGCTTTATAGGCTTAGGACAGAATTTCCAGTTTGGTGTGTTTTAACTGCTGTTAATCATTTCAGATATGTGACGTTAGAATATCAGCATCGAATGCGTCCAGAAATATCACAGCTACTTGTTCCCTCAATATACCCTACTCTTAAAGATCACAAATCTGTTCATCAGCATCCTCATATCAGAGGGATGGAGAAAGATATCTTCTTCTTTACTCACGATCATCATGAAGAGCAGGTAGAAGGTTGCTTACATTATAGCAAACCTGGGATATGTATTGGAATATGATGAATGACTAATTCCAAGCAGTTCCATGTTCTCCTAACTTGGAGGGGTGATGGAGGCAAGAGAGGGTAAATTGCATGGTGTTATTATATTTGTCAAATTTCATGACTTCTATTGGAATACAGGACCAATGGTACTACCTCCTAACATTTTGCTTAATAACCATACTATGGATGTCATACATGTATGACATTCATGGAGTAGCCCCGGCCCCATAAGGATCATACAGTTGAAGGCATGTACCCATGTTGATATACACTTATGTTTACATATTTATTCAATTTGGCAAAAGATGGGGTATTACACCTCTGCATATATTTTTCATTATTATAGACATGTCTTTAATTAATACACTTAATATTGTATATATTCACTTAAGTGTGTTTTATAGCAATATACAGTATATCTGTTATTTATATATTTGAATGCAAAGTTTAAAGACAAATCTAAGATATAGAAACAAGGTTCTGGTATGTAGGCAACCGCACCCAGTGCTATTTGTAACAATTATCTCTGGCTTAAAAAATCTAAAAGAATGAAAATATCGGTAATAGTTATATAACTCAAAGTATAACATATTCATCAATCTGTTTGACATAGAAAATGTGAAAATACCTAGCATTAAAGCAGTTAGATGCCCGGTATAGGGATTCTTAATTCGCGTGACTTGCACATTGTTAGAATTGGAAGAGCGCTAGCTTGGTAACAGGAGAAGGAAGGAGAATTTATTTTTTTTATAATTTCCTTAGCTAGGACATAGCCCCCATCGCCTATAGAACCTGTACATTGGATCAACTAAGTGAACCTGTGGCTGAAACTATGTTCCATCTATTTTAAGATAAACCAGATTCTAGATGGGCCACACCACTGGACAGAAAGAGAATAACTTGAGAGGATGCGTGGAGACAGAATAATTTGATATATGATTAGAGAATGTACAGGTTATATAGCTCGGTAGATGTTATATTTTTTCTCAGCTACGTAGAGGCTATAACAAATGGAAATAAGCAAATTGCCTTTTGATCTCTGATTCATAATATATATATATATATATATATATATATATATATATATATATATATATATATATATATATATATATATATTATATATATATATATATATATATATATATATATGTGTGTGTGTGTTTGTGTTTCAACAGGGTAAAGATGAGAACAGTAGTAAAGCAAACTCCTTTGAAGCTGAATTCATCATGGCCCTCTGTCAGCACATAATGCTTCAGGGATATTCAAGTGATGATGTTACTGTTCTTACTCCATACTCGGGACAGTTTTTCTTATTAAAGAAGGTTGGTACCAAGTGGATCTGTTATGAATCTCATATTTATTTATACGATCATATAACGTTGAGACTCCAGTAATGGATTGAGATGGTTACAAATCATTAATTACTGTATCAGTCTTCAATACAGTTTTGAATATAACTGACTTTATGTTTCAAAACATTATTAATTTGATCGTAAAAATTTGGTGCTATGGTGCACACCAAACGCAGAGATACAAATTCCCTTGTTACAATTGTGATGACACCAAATATATTCAAAAGTTTGCTGGTGTTTCGTCCAGTTAATATGAACACAAAGATAGTATAGCAGGAATGTGTCTACCACCTATCACACTATGATATTTTAATTGTATAAGACCTTATTCACATGTCCTAGATTTGCAATTAATTCTCTTCAGAGTAAATTTTTGAAATTAATGTATTTGCATGCTGTGCACATCAGCAAAAAGCTTTATAATGTAAAAAATTACTTCAACAGTAGAATTAAGATCTCAAGTGTGACTAAAGTACTTTGTGTTATGTACATGGTAACAATATGGAAAACCAGTAGATATGCAGTTCTAGTTGTATGTTCTTTCTTGAATAAATTGAAACTGGCCAATATGATGCTGGATATTTATTGGTGTGAACAATTGTTTTTTTACAGATTCAATGCAAATATATACAATGCCACAATGTTCGAATCAGTATAGTCGACAGTTTTCAAGGTGAAGAGAGCAACATTATTTTCCTGTCCTTAGTTCGGAGTAATGAAAAAGGAAATATTGGGTTCTTGAAAAAAGAGAACAGAGTCTGCGTAGCACTCTCAAGAGCCAAGCATGGTATGTATATTGTAGGCAGCATTAATTCACTAAAGCAAAGTAGTGACCTCTGGAAGGAAATCTGCAAGAATCTTTCTTCTCTAAATGCTATTGGCAATTCCATGACACTCAAGTGTGAAAATCATCCAGAAGTTTTGAGTACTGTCAAATCGGGGAAAGATATCATCACGTCAAGTCCACAGGGTGGATGTACAAAGCCCTGTTCATCCTCTCTGCCAAAATGTGGCCATAATTGCCCACAGCTTTGTCATATAATAGATATGCAGCATGAATTTGTCCGTTGTCCATTACCTTGCCCTAAACTTTGTCAGCGCAGTCACCCATGTCCACTGACTTGCGGTATGAAGTGTAAGCCTTGCACTGTGCAAATTCCTAAGTTACTTTCTTGCGAGCACATTCTGAAAGTCGCCTGTTCGACATACGAAGACACCCATACATGTTGTGAGTCCCTTGAGAAAATCCTACCAGAATGCAAACATAAAGTTGTTATGAAGTGTTCTGATGACCCAGCTATTTATCAGTGCCAAGAACCATGTAAAATGGATCTTTCCTGTGGCCACAAATGTACTAGACATTGCCATGGAAGTGATGATCCATATCACCTAAAATATGAATGCTTGGAGTCTTGTCCTCGATCAGGAGAAGGCTGTGCAATGCACCATGTATGCCCAAAGAAGTGTTTCGAAGACTGTGGTTCTTGTGTCGAACAGGTGGAGAAGATAGCTAAATGTGGACATACAAATTTGACGAAATGCTCCACACCAAGTGAACAAATAGAATGCACTAAAGAATGCAAACGCCCGTTGCCCTGTGGTCATTTTTGCTCAAGAAAATGCAAAGATCCCTGTGAGGAATGTTTGGAGTATGTAACAAAGACAATTAAGGAATGCCAACATAAAATTCAGGTATGGAGAGAGGGTACAGATTTTCCTTATATATTTCATAATTGCATAAAAATTATTCAAGATTTAACTTTGCGCGTGTGCCAGTAATATGGATATGTAATGCGAGAATATTATTTGCTGTTTTGAAACATTATTATGCTACTGTTTATCCATATGTCGGTTTCTGTATACAGTATTTTCATTTGAAGATTATTGCATTATCTAGTGCATAAACATTCAGTGATATATAGGGAAGTTTTCTCATTTTTATCGAATCTATTTTAGTAAATAAAAAACTTTTTGTACTGTTTACTTAGGTGAAATGTAGTGAGGACGTGGATAAATCAATCTGCCCCACACCATGTACACTCACATTACCATGTGGACACAAATGTCAATCTCTCTGCAAAGAACCATGCACTGTTGATTGTCAGGTGCATGTTAATACAAGCAGTTCATGTCCTCAGGGACATAAAATCAAAGTCCCTTGTTTTCTTTTTAATAAAGGTATGTACTTTATCCAGAAAATTTGTGTTACCGTTAAGTGAACTACTCGGCATTATTGTCAAGTTCTCAAACAACCTCGCAACTCGACTGCTGTCTGCCTTTGGGGTAAACAGTCAAGTAGTTACTGTCCTATGTCAACAGTTTTTCTAGTTGTATGTTTTACAGTATAGTGTTAAGTAATCTTAAATTCTTTTATCATTTCCACGATAATGTCATTTACTTGCCAAAATTAAAGTTAAGAGTTTTTGCATTGGCAATACCTCTTCAATGGGAAAAAATTGCCTCTTATAGCAGTTATGGAATAGTGGATGAATAAATCCTCTAAAAAAAATGGGAATGAATCTATTCTATTATTTATCTATGCCTAAATCAACACCGAATATTCTGGGATATTCGTGTTACTTTGTTTTCTTCGTGCCCATCCTCGATGTTGGCAGATTTATCCTTTGGTTTGTGGCCTGTCCTGCTATCAAAAAAAAAATCATAATCTCTAAGAAGCAGACTTTATCAGTAGAGAGGCATTGCCAATGCAAAAAATCAATCTAATTTTACTATTCTAAAGCAGTTATGAAATAGTGGAAGAATAGATGCACTCACAGAATAAAAGGATTCTTCACATTTAATGAAGAGCAACTTGAAGAAAAATACGATTTACACATTTAGAAATAATGATCATATTTTCAATTTGCATTGGCCCAAGCAAAAAGATTATACACATTGATAATGTATTCTCATATTGGCCTCTAGTCTACTTAGTTTTGAATGTACTTGGATGGAACTACTTACTATATCCAGAGAATAGAGTTACTGACAAACAATGTTGGTGTGATGTAATGCGCAGTGACTTAAGAAGTCTTTTAAGTAGCAAGTTAAAGTTTTGGATAGTCTTTACAAATTCCCTATTTAAGTCACCGTTCTTGTCAAGTGCCGATATGGTTCTTACATTTTTTGAATTTATGTACTTTCAATACTTATTTACCCTTGGGATTCATATTGTGCACATATCAGTACATATTACCTTGGTACGTCCAGTTAATTTTTAAATTTTACTTCATTATATTACAGTTTCTGGTGAGGAGGCCTGGCAGTTTTGCTTGCAACCTTGCTCCACGCTATTAGACTGCAAACACTACTGTGAAGGCAATTGTAGTCTTTGCCTGCACGGTCGCGTACATGTGACATGTCGCAAAAAGTGCGAAAAACGTTTAGTTTGCGGTCATAAGTAAGTAGAGGCTATACAAAGTAGCTTCTATCACGTGCCTTGCACAAACCAGTATTCTTACCAGCGGAATTATCAAAAACTCTCTGTATTTCTTATCCAGTATTGCAATGCTTTCAGAATGTTAAATATAAAAAGGAATCTAGTATCTCTGGGGTCTAAATTAGAATTACCGGGATACTAAGTATATCTTTCACTACTTTAAATGGAGCGTAGTAAGGGAACTTGCAAATGTTAATGGTATTTTTTCCACTCAACAATCTGAGACAAAACAGCTGGATGTTTCTATGACACTGAGATAAAACAACAGTGAAGTCCGGTGAAGAATAAGCCTTTACTATTTGGAAAAACCATTACATGTTTGCATTACTGAATTATATCCTTCGCATAATATGTGGTTTATTATGATGAGAGACATTTGTTGATGACCTCATGGCAGACATATTGGACCTTTCCTCCCATTGTAGCTTGAGGATGGGCGAGAGTATATCCCCTGCTTGGTAACACCTGCTAAAAGTTCAACTTTGTTAAATGACAACTCCCATTGACTGGCTCTGATATAGGGATGCCTCTGATAGTATTATCAATACTCTTACATATGTGAATAATCTTTTTATGCTTGGGCTAATGCAAAGTTGTTATTTTAACCCCCCCCCCCCCCAGATGCAGAGGCGAGTGCAGTAGTTACTGTCTCCCATGTCAAGATGAATGCCAATTGCAATGTTCACATGGGAGGTGTTCAAATAGATGTGGTTATCCATGTTACCCTTGCATGGTAAGTAGTGGCCTACATACGTTTCTCCCATATATATATATATATATATATATATATATATATATATATATATATATATATATATATATATATATATATATATATATATATATAGTGTGTGTGTGTGTTCCATCAGCATGATTTAAACAGTATTTTTTCAAAGTTGAGCTAAAAATTATTTGATTTCAGTAATACTGACAAGTACATGCTTCACCTATTCCCTTGTAACCAGTGTCAATCATATAATGAAAGTAATGGTACCCTTTTTCATAATTTATTTTCTGATGATGTATTACAGGTACTCTGGGAATTTTTTTTAACACAAGACACTAGGCTAAATAGTCAAATGTTTTGCAGATACACTCGTCAAAATTCCCTAAAAATGACTCCTTCCTGTGTAAACTTCAAAAGCCTGCAAGTCAAATAACTCCATTACACTTTGATTTTATTCTTGATTGTACTTCTAAATCATGTTCATATTCTAGGAAAAATGTAAACGAAGCTGTCAGCATCAAGTATGTAAGAGGCTATGTCCTATGAAGTGTACCAAAAATGTGTGTGAAAAACCGTGCTCGAAACGTCTAAGATGTGGTCATCCCTGTATTGGGTACTGTGGTGATCCTTGCCCACTGTTATGTCGGATATGTGATTCTGAAAAACTTGCTAAACTAATAGTTGGAAACGAAAACAATCCCCTTGCAAGGTAAAAGCAATTGTTTACTTATATTTTTTTAAATTTGTCAATAAATAATTGTCAATAACTCCCACCCGTGTTCACTGGCTATATCTTGTACTTTATATTGAAAACGTTTGAACAATCATTTTTCTTTTAACTAGAATTTTCCCCATTTTAATAGGTTTGTTTTGTTGGAGGGTTGTGGTCATGTACTTGAGGCAGGAGATCTTCACAAATTGTTATCTCAGGAGACTGGTGAGATTGGCATGAAACTATGTCCTGTATGTCATGAACCTATTTACGCTAATCGCCGCTTCTTTGATCTTATTATGAAATCATATGTTGATGTCCAACAATTACTGATGAAGCTCATTAGTAATATAAAAGACCAGAAGGAAGAAGTTTGGGAATTTATGAAAGGTTTGTCCTGTAACTTGTGCGCTGAAAACTCATTATCTATATACTGTACATATTATTTGATATTTTTAAAGTCCTATGCAAACGAATTTGTTATCGAAAATGTTCTTATTTTTACTAGGGATGCAAGGGCTATCAAACTTCAAAAATGAAGTACACCAGATATGCAAATTGTTCCCATATACTCAAAATATGCAAGAGCTCTCTTACATCGCTGCCTGTGAAGTAAACCTGTGCAAATTTAGAATGCAAGTACTACACCAAATGGATATATTTCTCAACGAAAATAAGGCTTTTATAGCTATTTCTATGCCACACATACATTTTATAAAGGAACGAGTGATGCAGCTAAGCATTAGGATATCTCCTCAAATGATGGAAGAAATAACCTGTGAACTTCAACGACTTCGAGTTTTGACTTATATCCGGAGATTACAGCAGAGTGCAGAGGAAAGTGCAGATGCCGAGCTGAGAAAGATCCTCTGCAGTATCGAAAATCTGATGGATCCGAAAATTCGATTTGATAGAGACTTGGAGGAAAAAGTTATCCAACAACTTACATTGAGCAAGAAATATTCATCGGATGGGCTTCCTGTGTCTGTGAAAGAAAGAATTACGATTTTGCCTGCAGTAGGACTAGGGCAAGGTCATTGGTTTAAATGCCCAAATAGTCATATATACAACATCAATGACTGTGGAAGAGCCACAGGAATAAGAGACTGTCCTAAATGCAGTACCGCAATTTCAGGAAGACAACTGGCTTTATAAGATGAAAATAGTCCTGCACCAGAGATGCATACTGATGTGTTGACAAAAGTAAATTTGCTCATGAGTAACCAAAATTATTCCTATGAATTTGCTTCGCTATTTTTATTGTGGAAATAAGATTTGTTGAGATTTAAGTTTTGATTTTGTCATTTAATGATAATCATTTTCTAAGCTAACTATATCAGCTATACTTTCCTATCATTGATCCTAAATTTAATTATTACCACTAGTTTTGGTTATAAATGTGTCTCTTTATATACTAGGAAAATGGTATTTCCAGCTTATCTCGGTGAAGTGGAAAAAAACTGTAATAATGGAACGTAAGTATCTGGGCTTCTACATACACTACCCTCTGTCCATCCATGCCTCCTCTGCCAAACAAACTGTAATAATGGAACGTAAGTATCTGGGCTTCTACATACACTCCCCTCTGTCCATCCATGCCTCCTCTGCCAAATAGTTTGTTGCAAAGTATAAATTCATTGATACATTTTTTGGCTCATTATGATGCATCTTTACTATGGAAATAAAAACTTACGTTTTGCAATACTGATTTGGTTTCATACTATTTAGTGTCCTATATAATGCCTACTTTTAAATCGATACATCACACCAAATGCTAATAATATTTACATCTAATTTTAAACATTTATATTACTTAAGAGTGAAGAAATTGAAACAATTTTAAACAAGAATTTATTCAATGAAGCGTAAATCTACTCAGAGAGTGCTCAGACCTTAAAATATCATATATACCTCTCTCTCTCTCTCTCTCTCTCTCTCTCTCTCTCTCTCTCTCTCTCTCTCTCTCTCTCTCTCTCTCTCTCTCTCTCTCTCTCTCTCTCTCTCTCTCTCTCTCTCTCTCTCTCTCTCTCTCTCTCTCTCTCTCTCTCTCTCTCTCCTCTCTCTCTCTCTCTCTCTCTCTCTCTCTCTCTCTCTCTCTCTCTCTCTCTCTCTCTCTCTCTCTCTCTCCTCCTCTCTCTCTCTCTCTCTCTCTCTCTCTCTCTCTCTCTCTCTCTCTCTCTCTCTCTCTCTCTCTCTCTCTCTCTCTCTCTCGTTAGATTAGGTTAGTGTACAAAAAACTAAAGATAATGATGTTAAGTACAGTAATTGTAACTCCTGATTTTGACTAGTCAGAACCCGTTTTGACTGGGGTTTTAACTAAAACTAATTATATATATAATATATATATATATATATATATATATATATATATATATATATATATATATATAATATACGTTTGGAATCATCACTTTAGAAACTATAATAAAAAAAAGTTCAAAAACATTTTACAAAGCAGGGAAATTAGATCCACAACCTCGGCTATGAGGCCAAGCTAAAGGGGTTAGGAATTCTAGGTACTTGGAAATTACTTAGCCAGGAGAGTAAATGTTTAATGCATTTATAGTTTTAAGAAGAGTATGTGTTGGTAAATAAAATAAATTAATCCTATCAGGAGACAGGGAGTTACGAGCTTATTGATCTCTTCCGTTTGCACAATTAGGTAAATTGGGTATATATATATATATATATATATATATATATATATATATATATATATATATATATATATATATATATATATATATATATATATATATATATATATATATTATATATATATATATATATATATATATATATATATATATATATATATATATATATATATATATATATATATATATATATATATATATATATATATATATACACAGTTCCGAATTTATGAGGGGCATTTGGGTCAGGGATCCCTGCCAGAGAAGCCGGATTTATGAGGGGCATTTGGGTCAGGGATACCTGCCAGAGAAGCCCCAAGACGAATACTTCCTTTAAAAAAAAATTAAAATAGTTTTATTTCTATGAATAAAGAAAGTGAGGGGATAAAAAAAATAGCAGAGTTCTCAGGGTGCCTTCCATTTCAGGATGGTTCTCCTTCCCTTTCAATAATTTGAAGAATCTGTTAAAGTTGCATACTGAAAAAAATTAGTATCGGTGATCTAAGGTACAAAAGTCCCAAAAAATTTAATCTAACCCAACCTGTGACTCGTTTATCTGTAACGTTTTTCCATACTAAAATTGTGACTTTTTTCCAGTGGCTTTCTTACTGACCACGGCTAAACTATGGGTTTGTGAAGGATAGTTTTGGATGAGTTATATAAGCAAGCATTCGTAGCTTCAAGGATAAATATGATATAGAGCATTGATAAAAGTGATATGGACCATGAGATAAGGAGCTATGAGCATCGTGCTCTTTCCCGAGAGCTCAACTAGGTGGACACAAATATTAAGATATATTTATGTAACTTAGGCCAAAGCTTGAACAGGCAGAAACCATTTCGAATCAGCACTTGAAGAAACGAATAAATAAACTGGAAATAGTTCAAAGACTTGCCACAAAGCTTGTGACAGGTGCCCAATGTCATTTACGAGGAAAGGCTGTGGGAGTTAGAATTACCATTACTTGAAACGAAGTTAAAGTGGGGATGGCAAGATAATTTTTTATGGGTAGTTCAAGAACTAGAGGTCATAGCTTGAGACTATGTAAGAAAACTTCTTTGCATGATGTAATTAAGTACTTTTTTTTAGTGTAAGAGTTTATAACTGGAATTCGCTAGGCGAGGAAGTAGTTTCTGCTAAATGCATTCATAGTTTTAAGGTCGAATGCTGTATCATAAGTATCACCGAGTATAACAATTGAAATGATAAGGTGATGGAAAGTTCCGAGCAAAGTGCTCTTATCTGTAAGCACAATTAGGTGATTACATATATATATATATATATATATATATATATATATATATATATATATATATATATATATATATATATATATATATATTAGTGGGTCCTCGTTTAATGTTAGGAACACACCTAAATTCGAACCTAGGTCCCCCGACCTATTTTTAAAATAAATCGCATAAAATATTGAAAAATAATATAAGTTCTTAATCTATAACAAAAAAATACTGAAACTAAATGAATAAATAGTAAAATTACACTACAGTACAGTGCATTATTGGCTACCTTTACTAGTGTGGTCAACCTGCAGTGAATATCTTAAATCATTTTCAAAACTGGCTTTTGAAGAAAAGAGACAAATTATAAAAAATGGAAGACCAACACCATAACTTGGGAGCTAAGACAACATAAATGAACAAAATTAACTAGAACTTTTCAAACTGGTATAGCAAGAAAGAGTGGTTGTACTATAACAAAAAGGCTCTTTTGTTTCCAATGTTCGTCATAATGTTTTCTTGGTGGCCAGACCTGATGAGGGCAATTATCTCGCCTGTCCCGGTCTCACACTCGGAAGAAAAACCTAACCTAACTTTGCTGTTGATGAAAGAGGATCCCAATTCTTCAGGAGGCTCTTATGTGCTGCCACATTTCGATAACACTAGGGAATTGACATCGATGAGAATACAGAGCTTAAAAAAAAAAAAAATTATATATATATATATATATATATATATATATATATATATATATATATATATATACACACGAAAAAAAATAAAAATATGAAACTTGAAATTATATTTGCACATGATAATTTTTGTCATATTGAACATATTGTCATATTAATACCAGAACAGGCACCTCATATACCTCAGTATTTGTGAAACGTGTTCGACAACCAAATACCCCGTTCACTCGTTCGAACATCGCTTCAAACACTTTTCTGTCGAACCGCGTTCGACGAACCGCTTAACCGTGTAAACCCCCCTCTAAACGAAACACCTGCGTTCAACCCCAATTCCAAGTTATTTTACGACCGAAGCAAAAGGCAGTTGCTCTATGTTAGGTTCTTTGGTAAAAAAAAAATAAATTTGACCTGGGTCAACAATATATTCATGTGAAAACGATAAAAGCTTCCCTGTTTTGGTAAAGACTTGAAACCAACTTCTCTCCGAAGGCAAAATCTCTGATTTCTGTCTATTCTTCCAATTAAATATGGTATATAATGACACGATAAACGGCTTAAATTTCAGTCGTGTTTTCTTTTAACACTACCCTTAAGGTGACCAAATAATTACATTTGAACTAAACTCATTCTTCTTCCTCTATTTGCGTTCCCATTTTCACACATCTCTTCACTAGTCGTCTCCACTGGTTTCGGTCCATCACTTGCTCCTCCCCCAGCTGTCTCTCTCTCAGATCCTCCTTCAGTCGGTCCTTCCACCGTAGTTTAGGTCTTCCTCGTCTACGTCTGCCCTCCACGTCCATCTCCATCACTCTCACACCCACGTAGTCTTCTTCCCTCCTCTTCACATGACCGAACCACTAAACTCATTACCTGCCTAAAGAGAAACTTTTCTCTACGGGAGTATGATCACTTCTATTTTCTATCGAATTTTATAAACAAATGCAGCGATTTTACTTCCATGTATTGTTTCGATTATCATAAGCACATAAATGTTTTAAATAAATTTAACAAAGTTATGTTTCACCTCCTACAGATAAATAAAACCACATCCGCCACCTTCAGGCAACAATGCCGTTAGTGAACAAGACTCTCTGCTAGTTAGTCTAGTCACTAGATGTTTGATGCTCCT
>JAXCGZ010008080.1:0-59003 GCA_037179515.1 Halocaridina rubra
AGCTCATCCCTTATACCAGCTATTAAAGAATGAGGTAAAGTGGAAATGGTCACAGGAGTGTCAGCATGGTTTTGAAAAAATTAAAAAGGAGATTTGTTCTGATAAGTTTTTAGTACACTTTAAAGAAAATTTTCCTTTAAAATTAGTATGTGACGCCTCACAAGTTGGAATAGGTTGTGTCTTAGCACATGAAATGCCAGATGGCACAGAAAAACCTATTGCATTTGCTTCAAGATTGTAGAATATAGCTGAGCAAAATTATTCTCAAATAGAGAAGGAAGGCTTATCGTTGATCTATGAAGTTAAGAAATTTCACATGTATTTGTATGGAAAGAAAATGTTTGCTTTGGTCACTGACCATAAGCCACTATTAGCTATCTTAGGTCGAAAAGCAGGACTACCAACGCTAGTTGCAGCTAGATTCCAGAGATGGGCAATAATATTAGCTGCTTATAAATACTCATTAGAGTATAGACCCACTAGTAAAATGGGAAATGCAGATGCATTGTCACGATTACCAGTAGAAAAAGCACCAGAATGGCATGGAAAGTCCATACTATTGATTGAAGCTCAAAACTTACCCTTGAGAGCAAAGAACATTGGACAAAGCACAACAAAAGATAAGGTCCTATGTAAATTGAAGGAATAT
The DNA here is from genome assembly GCA_037179515.1 of Halocaridina rubra. NCBI lineage: Eukaryota > Metazoa > Arthropoda > Malacostraca > Decapoda > Atyidae > Halocaridina > Halocaridina rubra. The sequence continues at coordinate 650 of JAXCGZ010008080.1, forward strand.
TTGATGACAGGAAATGATAAGTTCTTAGAAGGAGAAGAGTGTCAAGCTTATAAAACAGTTAAGGAAGAATTAAGTATAGAACAAGACTGTATCTTGAGAGGAGCTAGAGTAGAAATTCCTATGCCACTCAGAAAAAAGGTTTTGGAAGAAATACATGAAGGTCATCAAGGAATTGTGAAGTCAAAAGCTATAGCCAGAAGTTTCATATGGTGGCCAAATGTAGATAAAAATATAGAGGATTACATAAAGGATTGTCAGGATTGTGCATTAGAGCAAAACAACCCTAAGTCAATAAGTTTACACCCATGGGAATGTGCAAAATATCCATATCAGAGACTGCATATTGATTATGCAGGACCCTTTCTGGGAAATTCTTATTTAGTAGTAGTTGATGCTTGTAGCAAATGGCCTGACATCATTCCAATGCAGACAACAACTTCTCTAAATACAATTAAAGTCCTCATGACATTATTTTCAACTCATGGCATCCCAAAGAGAGTAGTTACAGAAAATGGTCCTCAGTTCTGTTCAGAAGAATTTGAGAATTTCTTAAAGGTAAATGGCATTAGACATACACTATCTGCACCCTATCACCCAGCAACAAATGGTGAAGCAGAAAGAATGGTACAAACCTTTAAAAATGCAATGAAAACGTGTAATGCTAACGCCATGAACATTCATAATTCTCTTAATAAGTTTTTACTCACATATAGGACAACACGTCACACAGCAACAGGTGTTTGCCCTTCATTTTTATTGATGGGAAGGAGACTCAGATGTAAGTTAGATCTACTTATACCTGACTCAAATGGTAAAAAAGAAAATGAAATATATGAAAGGTTGAAAGGAATTGGAAAGATTAGACATTTCAGTGAAAATGATAGCGTAGTTGTCAGAATGTATAACAATAAGGAAAAATGGTCTAAAGGAAAAGTTAAAAAGACGTTAGGAAATCTGAACTACGAAGTACAATTAGATGATGGCAAGGTAGTCAGACGACACATTGACCAGCTACAACCCAGTGGTAAAGAACCAGGGAGATCAGAAAGAGTTGAGTCTGTATTACCTGATCGGAGGAACAGAGGAAAGCCTACAGAAATATTAGACTTATAAGGAAATATGTAGTAATATAGTTACCTTACTTTAATATGCATCCTATGTGTAATTTTGTATCTCATTTAACTTTTTGTTTAAATAAAAGGGGCCAATTCATTTTAGGGGAAAGGAGACTGTTATGTATTTAAGCAGTTATGTATTTTGTCAAAGATATTCTCCATTTAAAATTACCGCTTTCTATAAGCAAATAAATAATATTCTTAAGTACAAAGAGTATGACTTGAAAGAAGCCTGTATAGGATGTAATTCTTTTATATTTGATACTATTTAAAGTACTTATGGTTTTGATCCCTCAAAGTAGATTCTCATTTGTTCTTGTAATTTGATTAGTCGTAAATTTATGTAACATATTATTAACTTCTTCTACATAATAAACCCTGTTGAGGAAGGAGTGTTTTATATACCTCTTATTAATCCTAAGTCATCTGTGATGAAAATGGGATATGTGATATATTAACACATTCATATAATAAAGAGGCCTACACTCGGCAACATAAAAGATATCTACAAGATTATTATCATTCTTGCAGGTAAGAAACACATTAGTTAACCTTCAGGCACATTGAGAAGGAAATGTTCAGAAATATCTATGTAACCTATGTGAGGCCAAAGCTTGAATATGCAGCCCCCTTTTGGAATCCACACTTGACAGCACGTAGTTAAGCTGGAAAAAGTTAAAAAACTGCCACGAAACTGGTACCAGAAATACGCAATCTGAGTTATGAGGAGAGGCTGAGGGAATTAGACTTACCATCACTCAAAGCTAGAAGAATGAGGGGGGATATGATAACGGTTTTTAAATTCCTTCATGGTTAAGACAGAGTGGATAGGTATCAATATATTGATATGTCTGGCACTAGAACTAGAGATCATAGTTTGAAACTTCGTAAGAAAACTTCTTTGCAGGATGTAAGGAAGTACGTTTTTAGTGCAAGAATTGTTGATGAATGATAAGTATCACTAAGTACAAAACTGGAATATAACAGGAGGCTGTAAGTTATGAGCATGGGGCTCTTTCCCGAAGGCACAATTATACTTCATTCAAACCAAGACTATCAGTGCAGCTTCTGTGTTGGGTTGGCAGCCTTGCTCTCCACTCGCCTGTACTTATGTAGCATTGAGCTTCTTTCTCTCAAGCACCCTTAAATTCATACATGTCTTCACTTAGCTCAACACTTACACAAGTTAGGCAAATTTACTTTACAGCTTTGGATTAAGTGGTGATTGTTCAACTATAATGCAGTTTTCAACATCGACTGGGTATTAAACAAAATAATTATGACGAGTTTAACTTTGGGAATTGGATTTTATGGTTTATATACAACTTTTATTTTTATCGTTTTATTCAGCCGCTATGAAATTAAGGTTAGAATTAAACATGTATTCCAGGACATGAAATACTCCTGAATAAGAGGGTGCCTTCAAATTTTGCATAAACAAATTATATAGAGGAGGTAAGGAAAAATTTCTGTGACTAACTTTCATCACATTTGAATCTTGTAATTTTGCATGGGAAGGAGGGATGTAAAATGTGTATCTGACGCCTCCCTCCTCCTCCATCCTTCCCACTCTCCCACTCCACGTGAAACACCTCTGATAATTACAGAATGACATTTGAGTATGTCGATTACTATTTTTCGCATCTTGCTAAACATAAATTTTCGAATACATCAAATTTACACTCTTAAGTTTTTGATAAGATTACTATCAACATTAGCGTTCGCAATGGTATCGCTTGAGTCAGATTTTACCAAATGTAAGAGGCATGCCACGGTCACACGTGACACATCACAATAGTGACTCAGGCGGCTGTCATCTGTCACAGAGGGAGTGGGGAGCAGGGCTGCCACCCCAACATGGAGATTGCACTGATATTGTTGGTTTAAATGAGCTCTATGTAATTACAAGGAACAGTTTTTTGGGGAGCAGTAGAAGCAATTAGTGGAAGAGGGCTTTGAATGAATACCTCTCGGGGAGTTAATTGTTGTTGCTGCCTATTCATCTAAGAAAAAGTCCTACTTCATATTACAATAGAATGTGTTGTCCTGCACGAGCTGTTGCGTGTAATAAATTTGGTGAGAAAGGTCGTTTTGCAAAAGTCTGAAGATCAAAACCTTCAGAGAACACTACTACTGCATTATATAACCCTGCCCTTCTTACAATTGATGTTTCATTTCTTCGTAACCTTTCACACACAACCCCAGGAGTCACTGTAAATGGACACTCACTGAATGCATTAATAGACTCATTCAATCTAGAAAGGTTTTTAAGAGAAGAAGTTACACATAAGTTAAATATTGCAGTATCAATATTTAATGGATTTCAGAGGCATCATTTTCTCTAACTTCAAGTTCTCCCAGGTTTATCATAGCAAATTTGATGCATAATGGTTATAACTATCCATCAACTCGTTTAGGAGTTTTAAAGGATCTGCTTTGTGATGTTAATTTCGGCTATGACCTCCAGAAACAACACTAGTGTAACTTTTTAGTATGGAGGAAATAAATCTGATTTGCAGATTACTGGTACAAACATGCTGTGTGAGCTAGCAACTGCAGATATTGATAAACCATCAAATCTGCCTGTGGGATGTAAACCTATAGCTGTTAAATCGAGACACTATAGTAAGGATGATCAATTGTCTATAAGGGACCATATATCGCATTTACTATCTGAAGGTATAATAGAACCAAGCTTACCTCCATGGCGAGCTCAGCTGGTTGTAGTGAAAGACTCGCTTGGTAGGCACAGAAAGAGGCTTTATATTGATTACTCTCAAGCCAATAACTGGTATCCAGACTTAGATGCATATCCACTACCAAATAAGAGGACACGGTACATAATCTTGCAAAGTACAAAATTATTTCTAGACTTGATTTAAAGAGTACATACCACCAAATTAGAATTAATATATGTGAGAAGGAGTATGCTACTTCTGAAGCTTCAGGGAGACTGTATCTGTTTTGTAGGTTCTCATTTTGGGTCAATAATGGATTAGCTGCTTTTCAGAGCACAATGGACAAACTAACTGAAGATAATCTCAAGAATACCTTTCCATAACTAGATAATTGTGACAGTGTTTTTTTTTTTTAAGAGTGTGACACTGGGACAGGCAGAAACTGCCCTCATCAACAAAGGCCCGGGCACGAGAAAATACCAAGATGAAGGAAAAGAAAAAGGTTAAGGGCAAGGCAGAGATGAGGTAATGTCACACAAACAAACAAACATTTATTTCCATTTTGTACAATGGTTATTCAACATTAATAGTAACTTATAAGTAGACATGTAATTAAACTAATAAATAAGAGGGTTATACATATAGTCAAATTAAATGTAGCTTTCATAGAAAATAATGATGCTGTAATAAAAATGTTAACAATAATGTTAATAATAAAGTAGTAAGTATGCCACTAGATACAGGATCGTTATTATTGGCATCATTTCCATATTTGTTTCCTTACAATGAGAATAATTAGTTCTTAATGAGCAGCAACTATTTGTCCAAAAAAAAACTATATAGTTTGCCTTTGAAAGCTGTGAAGGAGGATGCATTTTTAAGATGCTCTGGAATATTATTCCAGAGTGTTAGCCCTTTGATAGTGATCATCTTTGAACCTGCTTCTGTGTTTGTTCTGTGAATAAAGAGCTCACTGCTCTGTCTTGTGTTGGTTCCCCTTATATCCCTGACTGTTTTTAAATCAAATAGCCAGCTAGGATAATGATGGTCCAAAATTTTGAATACAAAAACATAAATAGCATAAGCGACCTTATTTTCTGCCCGCAGCCACCCAAGTTTATTGAGAGCTGGTGTGATGTGGTCATATTTTCTTATTCCTCCCAGGGCAACTCGAGCTGCAAAGTTAATAAGCTTCTGTATTCTGTTTATCTGAGTCTTAGTGGTAGCTCCCCAAACAGTTGTGCAGTAATTAATGTGACTTAGGCTAGAGATTCAACAATAGTTATTCGAGTGGTAGTCTCAAAATTGTCTTTTATACGTGATAAGTACATTAATGTTCCTGTAACCTTTTTGCATACTTTATCTATGTGGGAATCAAACAACATGTGGTTATCAAAGTGAATTCCTAGGGTTTTGACTGTTTTGCTAGGTGTGATAATATTGTCGAAAAAATTAATTGTTGTGTTTTCTGGAATTTGTGCTATGTGGAACCTTGAACCAATAAATATGCACTGTGTTTTACTTTCGTTAATTAACAGCCCAATTTCTTGGAAATAGGTTTTAAATTTTGACAGAGTGTTTTCTGCTCTTAAAGTTAGCTCTGGGAGATTATTAATATCACCACTAAGGAGAAGTTGAGTGTCATCTGCATATTGTACGACTAGACAGTCAGCAATGAAAGAAGATAGATCATTTACGTAAATGGAGAAGAGGATAGGACCAAGTATTGATCCCTGTGGAACACCAAATGATAAATTTTTTGGCACAGAGATAATGTTGTTAAGACGTATTGACTGTTTACGATTAGATAGATACTCGCTAAACCAGCTTGGATCAATATTTAAGTTAATATATTTACTTAAAAGAATTTCATGGTTTACACTGTCGAAGGCTTTTGATAAGTCCAATAATACGAAAATAGATATTTTTTTCATATCTATATTATTATATATACTATTCGTAACATTAAGCAGTGCAGTTTCCGTCGAAAGTTTCGGTCTGAAACCATGTTGGTTAATACTTAATAGTCTATTTGATTCTAAATATGACATAAGTTGGCATGCAACAATTTTTTCTAATATTTTAGAGAGAATGGGTAGGAGGGAAATGGGACGATAGTTTGTCACATCTTCTCTGTCCCCCTTTTTATGCAGAGGTATTACATGCGATATTTTCCAAGAGTCAGGAAACTTTTTAGTGACAATGGAAGTGTTCATAATAGTTAGAATATAGGATGCAATCATGGGTAGAGCGTCTTTGATGAACTGAAATGGTATACCATCTGAACCATAATAGCCAGAGTTTCTTAGGCTCTTTATGGTAAGAATTAGGGTAGCACAATCGATAGGATTTATCTTGAAGTACTTTCTTGTGTTTACATTGGAAGAATTGTCATTTAAGCAATTACTCATATTCACTGAGTTGATGTTTTCTTGAGTTTTTTCATATGTATTTTTGCTAACGTTAGCAAAATAGTTATTGAAGTTTTCTGCTTTGTCTTTCAACTCCGTAATATTTTCATAACTTTCTGAGGTACTCTTTTCATTTGGTATCATGCTTCTTATCACTTTCCATGTTGCTGCTGTATCATGTCTAGAGTCATTAAATTGTTTTTTGTAAAAGTCTTTTTTACTTACACTGATGAGAGATCTGACACGTTTCTTTTCTGTTTTATAACGTTCTCGGAGAGTCATATCATATCTATTCATTTTTGTATTTGATTTCTGATTTCCATTACCTCTTTGATGTCATTAGTTAGCCAGGGGGCTGAGGGGCTGGTTATTTTTCTTGTTACAATGGGTGCACAACTATTTAAGCATTCAAGGAAGACTTTTGTTAGAATCTCAACCTGCAAATCGATGTTATCTGTGTATTTAATTCTATTAAGTGCATTTGTGTTGTTGATTAATGTTTCACAAAAGATATCAGGGGAGTAATTTTTTAGACACCGGAATGTCTTGAGGAGAGGCTTCCTTTTGGGCTTGTTTATGTTAAGCATAGCAATGTTCAGCTCGTGGTCTGCTATTGGGCAGGGAACTACGTCCCAATAGGGTATACTTTCCACTTTATTTGTTATTATCAGATCTATAAGAGTCCTAGAATTAGGGGTTATGCGGGTCGGTTTTGTCACTATTTGTGTTAACTTCACAGTGTTGATCACCCTTTTCATTTTGTTATCTGCTGAGAGCAAGTCATCATTAAAATCACCAAGTATGTATATGAGTTTATGACGCACACAGATATTTCTGAATGTTTCTAGCAGATGATTGAATGAACTGGTAGGTGCTTTAGGGTGACGGTAAACACACCCTACAATGAAAGATGGAAGTTTCTGATACTGCACAGTGATCCATAAATCTTCGAGCTCCTCAGTTTTTTCTTAACTTGTGGTTATTTCTGATGCACTAAGATAATTTCTAACATAAATACAAACCCCACCCCCTCGGCCATTGTCATTGCGAATTTGAAACTCTGGGATATTTACATATTTATTTTCAGTTGTAGGAGGAAGCCAAGTTTCACTTACACAGAGGATGTCTATGTTGAAGTCTTTTGTTAGCATTATTATTTCCTCAAAATGAGCGAGCAGGGAGTGAGCGTTCACATGTACTAATGTTACATTCTTACCATGTTTCATTGGGGTGGTATCCATAGTCATAGTTGTAGTTTCGACTGTGTGAGTCTGCTGGGAATTCATCATTATAGAGTGTTCTGGGGTTAGCCCATGGATCCTGGTGTCTGTACCTGCCGTTGGATGTGTAACGCTGGTTTGAGTACGTGCCGTGGTATGATAGGGCCTTCCCAAAGTTTGTATGCCTAGGTGAGTGTCTAGGGTTGTAAGAGCCATCACTCCAGGAGGAGTCTCTTGTGCGTGGACGGCGATAAGAGAGGTTTGTATCGTGTCTCTTTCTGTAGTCTCGCATATAGGGGATTGTTTCATTAGCTCTTTGCTGTTTATTTTGGTATGACAAAGGGAAACGACAGACAGAAAAAAACAGTCAAAGTAAAGAGGACCCAGAGATATGGAGGACTAGGCTCTGAGATGACGATAGATCTGCTTTTTGAAGGATGAAAGGTCATAAGAATTAGGAAAGACAGAAGGAGGAAGAGAGTTCCAGAGTCTGGAGGTAGATGGGAAGAAGCAGTCGCTGCACCGACCAATCCGCCAGCTACAAATCTCCACACAGTACCTTTGAGATGAGGCCGCTTGGCGAGTGTTACGCGGCCTCAGCAGTGGAGGAGGGATGCAACTCGCCAACTCATCAGAGCAGCCATGGAAGTAGTAGCAATAGAAAAGTGAAAGGGAAGATACCTTACGGCGAAGAGAGAGAGAATCCAGGTTAGAAGTAAGAGAAGGATCATTAATGAGTCTGACTGCCTTAGATTCAACCCTATCAAGAAGATAAGTAAAGGAAGAGGCACCCCAGATGTGTGAGCAGTATTCTAAGCAGGGGCGGATAAGACCTTTGTCAATTTTAAGTAACTGCAATGAGGAAAAGTAATAATGAAAACAAAACAAAACCCCAATTTTTTGGATGAAGATTTAGAAATTTGGATTATGTGATTCCTCCAAGACAAGTTAGAGGCTATATGGATTCCTAATATATTGATAGAGTTAAGAGGGTAAATTTCATAAGTTTCGAAGACAATAGGGTTATCAGGAGGAGAAGAAGATAAAGAGATAGCCAGAAACTGTGTCATGGAGGCATTGAATTTAACTAAATTTTGAGGGCCCATTCAGATACTCTCTGCAAATCGGAGTCAAGGTAGAAGAAAGAGTGATACGAGATTGATTACGAGTAACAAATGAAGGTTGTGAAGAAAAGGCAGAGGAAAAGTGAAGGGTAGAATCATCGGCAAAGGCATGAAGAAGAGAGGAAGATGGGGATTGTAAATCATTGATGAAAGAACAGAGCCCTGTGGAACACCACTGGAAACAGAGAAAGGGCTAGATGTCGCACCATCAACAACTACAGATATAGAACGGTCAGTAAGAAAACTGGAAATCAGAGAACAGAAAGAAGGGGTAAAGCCATAGGCAGGGAGTTTGGCCAACAGAGCCTTTTGCCAAACTCTGTCAAAAGCCTTAGAGATATCAAGGGCGACGACAAAGGATTCCCTATGGCTCCTCAGAGAAGATGACCATACATGAGTAAGATAGGACAGGAGATCACAAGTGGATCTTGCCTTGCGGAAGCCGTACTGGTGATTGGGGATAAGTGAGTTAGATTCAAGGCTTTTCAAGAAGTGAGCATTGAGCAAAGTTTTGAAAACTTTAGCAATAGAGGAGGTTAGAGCAATAGGTCAGTAGTTAGAAGGAATAGAGCAGTCACCCTTCATAGGAACAGGTTGAACTAGAGCATGCTTCCAAGATGAAGGATAGATACTGATTGACAGACTGAGGCAAAAAAGATGGCAAAGCACGGGAGCCAGTTCATCTGCAAACTCCTTAAGGAACCTTGCAGGGATACCATCGGGACCAGATGCCTTGTTTGTCTTTAGTGAGCCAAGAACCGTATGAACTTTGCGTGAAGAAAGGACAAGGGAGGGCATAGGGTTAGAGAGGGGAAAAGACTGAGGAACAGATACGCTGGAATCGTTGATAGAAGAGTTGGCAGAAAAATGAGAGCCAAAAATAGTGGCTTTGTCAGTCGGAGAGCAAGGTATAGAACCATCAGAGCTAATGAGAGGGGGAAAGCTTGAGTTACAGAAGTTTTTGGAGAGTTTTTTGGCTAAAGACCAAAAGCATTTGTCAGTGGGAGAGGAATTAAGGTCATCAACTTTCCTTCTTATAAAGGAAGCCTTAGACCTTCGAATCTGAGCTGTACAGCGATTCCTAGTTATAATAAAAGCAGAGCGAGTTAAATCAGAAGGAGAGGCTTGGTAAGATCGGTGAGCCTGATTCCTAGCCTGGATAGCCATGGAGCAGGCACGGTCAAACCAAGGTTTAGGGGGAGAGAAAATTTTTGTAGAAGAGGGGATGTACGCCTCCATTCCCGCTGTCATGATCTCGGCAACTATTACAGCTACCCGATCAGGGTTGCGGGACCGAAAGCAGTAGTCATCCCATGGGAAGTCAAAGAGAAAGTTACGCAAATTTTCATGTTTTGTTCGCTTGTAGTGCCAAAGGCGGCATTGAGTAGGAGGGATTGGTGGTGGGGGAGTGAAAATGGAAGAGACAGAGATCATGGAGTGGTCAGATTTACCAAGAGGGGAAAGCACAGAATAAGAGTAGTTTGAAGGGTTAGAAGTAAAAAATAGGTCAAGAATGTTTGCAGCATGTTCGTGACGATCAGGAACGCGAGTAGGATGTTTGATAATTTGCTCCAGATCATGAGTAATAGAGAAAGCAAGAGCCTCGCTTCCTCCCACATCAGTGTGAGAAGAATGAAGCCACTCACTGTGGTGTACATTGAAGTCTCCAATGTAGAGAACTTCGGTATGTGGGTGAGAAGATAGCAAAGACTCATGGCACGAGGAGAGATATTCAAAGAAAGACACAAACTCGGTGGAGTTTGGAGAACAGTAGCAGAAGCAAAGGATGATAGTGGTAGTGGAGAGATAGACTTTTAGCCAGAGAACATAAAAGTCAGGAGATTCAAGGTCCATGAGCTTCACAGTAGAAGTGTTAATGTTGCAGTAAGCACAGACCCCACCTTTGGAACAAAAACGAGTATTCAGATTATAGTGGGAGATTTTGAAAGGGTCAGTGGAAGCATGTATAGACAACTGGGTTTCAGATAGGAGGAGGAGGTTAGGGAGGAAAGTGCCCAAGTGCTGTTCCACAGACGAAAGATTAGAGTTCAGCCCACGAATGTTTGAATAGTGAAGAGTGAAAGAAGCAGATCTATTGGGAGGTGCAAGATTAAGAGCAGAACCATTACTACCACCAGGCGTGTCTGCCCTCAAGCCAATGGTGGAGTCACCAGAGGTCTTTTAAAGATGACTTATTAGTTATTTTAGTATATTTTAACTGTCTTTTCTTTTCTTACTAAAAAAATCTCCTTCATTGCATTTTGCTGATTATGATTATTTGTAATTAATATTTCACTATGTAGCTAATTTTAAATATCTTGTTTAATATTCGTGTACGTGTAGTAAGCATGATCCCAATATAAAAATCTTCCTCCTATTTCTCTGTTTTCCGCTTTTTTCTTATGTATGATGCCGTAATCCTAGCGAGTCTGTTAGATACGTTGTTTATACAATTTTCTTATTCTAAAATTGCTCTTGCCGATAAATTTTGCTCTCTTAAAAAAATTGCTCCTGTTGATAATTTTTTTTATAAATTTGACCCTGCTGATATGTCATTAGCCTGTCTAGATACATTTCAGTAGCTTCTATACTATTTGAATATTTAAAATTCCTTCTCCTGCAACGCAAAGAAAGCTCTCCAGATTTCCAACAGTAACCTATTTTGCCCTACTTTTCTTTGCTTCTGCTTGTTGTATCTAAAATACTGTCTCTCCCTTGCATCTCTGCCATAATTGCCTGCAAGGGATCACCAATATAGTAAAATACCATTGGGGAACGAGTTACTGTTCTGAATATACCTTACACTGCTTGATCAAGGAGCTTTACCTTCAACAATCCCTCGCCTTATTTGTGCCAGCCTTATTTATGGCAGCCTTATTTGTGCCAGATGAATTCCTTTGAAGACGCAATGTAAAAATAGTTTGGAGTAAGCGTGACTGCTGAGGCGAGATCTTCCTCTCCATGATGTTTGGCCACCAATTGAGAGTGATCAAGCGTCACTCTTAGTGATGTCATTATTTAGCCAGCCTGTAGGGCCTACAGGCTGGCCGAATGATGATGCCACCAAGAGGAACTCTTGATCACTCTCATTTGGTGACCTAACATCAAGGAGAGGAAGTTCTCACTTCAGCAGTCATGCTTACTCCAAACTTTTTGTATGTTGGGTCTTTACAGGAATTCATCTGTCACAAATAAGGTTGGCGCAAGTAAGTTGAGAGATAGTTGAAGGTAAAGCTCCTTGGTCGAGCTAATTGGGAAGTCAAGAAACTGGTTAAATCCGTTACTTGTCAAATCCTAGGAAATTTTTCTCTGTTCCATTCCCATACAAAATACACTTTTGTAGATTACCTAACTGGAATCTCACTTGCCAATTTAATTCCTTGCCTTGGAAATTACCTCTGATATACATTGATAAGAAACATCTTTTATTGTGAGTGCCCAAGTAAAATTTTGCCCTCAGAAGATTGCTCATTGCCACATAAAAATCTCTCCCTTCTCCTAATGAATTCTAATTTTATTTCACCCCTTTTCTATCATCATAAATAAAGTGTTTTGCACAATAAATTGCAAATAATTCATAATGTGGTTTTTGCCTTTTTGGAATTGCAAACATTTCTTGTTAGCCAAAATTTAATGAATAAATATTTATCTTATAAATTCTTCCTTTATCGTAAATAGTTTTTACAATATAAATTGCAAATAATTAATAAGTAATTTTGCCTTATTGGCATTGCAAACGTTTCTTGTTAATCACAATTTATTGAATATATACTGTATTTATCTTTCTGATTCTTCATTTATTTGGAATAAAGTGTTTTGAGTTATAAGGTGCAAATAATTCATTAGTAATTTTGATCTATTGGCATTGCAAACTTTTCTTGTTAACCACAGTTTAATGAATATATACAGTATTTGTTTCACTGATTCTTCATTTATTGTGAATAAATTGTATTATGTTAATGCCTGCAAATAATTAATGATTGTGTATGCTCTTTTGGTAGTGTAAATATTTCTGGTTAGTTGTGACTAACCAATATATTTTCATCCAGTAGAAAAATATTGGAAACTCATTATTTGCTGAATTCCATACTTTTAACTTTTTAAATTTGTTCCAGCTTTTCAAAATTAATTCAATTTTTTTTTCAATGTGTCATTGCATTTTCAAAATTGAAAGAAAGTTGAATTATGAGTTTCATTTAACCGAGTAGTGGTGTTGAAGTGTGCAAGTAATATCTGTCCTCTCTGTTTGTGAGCTCTTAACCGAGTTCAGTACCTTGAGTCCCCTAGAAAACAGAAACTTAACAACAACATCCTCCCTCCCAACAATAAAACTGGTGCCCAAACAGGGACTCAGTCCAACAGACTGATTTTGATAATTTTTTTATTTTGCTTTTTAGCATTACACATGAAACCTGATTACCATTGGCTTGGAGTATTGAAATGAACGAATTGTAGTCTGCACAAAAACATTGTATTGCTAGATACTTTGTGAATCAGAATTTTTTTAAATTTATTTTAATATTAATTACAGTAACTAATATTTTCTTTGTTTATGTGGTAAACAAAATTTCTGGAAATTTGCATGAGATTAAGTGGTAACAGAATTAAGAACTTTTGCATGATAAGAACACTTTTATTTAAGATTTCACTTATTTGCCTGATAAGATTAAGTTTTAAAGCATTAGTATTTTATATATCTGTTAAAGGATGATACTTGTTAGAAATTGCTTATATTTCTTTGGGATTTAGGAATTTAGAGTAAGCACATTAAGTATATTGCATTCTTTATTGCTTATAATTGAGTTTTATATTTGTTATGTTTCTTACCTGTTCAAGATAAGTAGATGGTTGTAAAGATCTATGAATCTCTATTATTGTGTATGATGGGTATTCATTATGAAAAATATCCCATTCTCGTCATTAATGTTATAGAGATGAAGTGGGGTAGATATGTATACACAACTATACTGTAAGTGCTTTTATTTCGCTACGACATTTGTAGAAGAGTATAACTTCTAAAACTAAATTAAAACATGAATGACATGAGAACAATCAATAATACTGGATAAGATCAAAACATTTGTAAGAAGGATCGAAACCCTTTTATGAAGGATTGAAATGCATTATTGAAACACTTGTTAGATGGATCAAAACACATTATTTTTGGGTGTCAAACCTAAATAAATAAAAACACTTCCTGAGTGTACAATAGAAAACTTAGCACTAGTTAAAAGGGTATCTTAGACAACACCTCCTTCTCCATAGAAGACTTTTGAGTACATGTATGGGTATATGCAAAATATATCTTGTGTTAATATCTATATTATCATAATATCATGCATGGTTACATATCTAATTTCTTAGGAGCTATTCCCCTGGTTGCCCTGTCAAGCAGTACCCTGCATGCAACTGGAATCTGAGATAAAGGCACTGTTAACACGTCTGCATGAAACCTCTCTGTTCGTGGCTGGTTCCACTGCATTTCTGGGATAAAGAATTTGTTCAATATCAAGCTGATCTGCTGAGAGGTGGTGCGCATTGTCAGACCAAGAAGGCTTTAGCTGAGCAATGTGTCTCTTCTTTACATTCCCATTTACTCGAACATCATAATGCATATTCCCAACCTTTCGTGTAATCTCCAGTACAAGTACTGGAGATGAAGGTTGAAAGTGTCGTATCTTCTTTTGTTGTTGTAATTGTGTCCGGCCTCTGTTCTGCTGATCACTAAGAAAATCTGGCAACATCAGATCTAACATAGTCCTAATCCTCCTCCCCAACAACAAAACTGATGGTGCTATACTCGTAGTTGCATGTGGAGTAGATCGATAACTAAAGAGAAATTTACTTATGCTAGTAGGAATAGTAGCATGCGAGGCTTGTCGACATTTCATATTATGCTTAAATGTTTGGGCAAGTCTTTCAGCTTCCCCATTTGTGGCAGGATGATAGAGTGCAGAAAAGGTGTGTATAATACCATTTAATCTAAAAAATCTTTGAATTCCTGAGAAGAAAACTGAGGGCCATTATCAGATAATATGCACTCTGGCAGGCCATGGACTGCAAAAAGCGGCATTAGTGCTTTGATAGTACAAAGTGAGGTAGTTGACTGCACTGGCATGAGCTCTGGACATTTATTGTAAGCACCGACAACAATTAAGTAAGAATATCCAACAAAATCAATATGTAACCTTTGCCAAGCATGTCTAGGATATTCCCAGGGGTGCAATCATACTGGTTTGGGATTATTTTGATTGATGGAACAATTCATACATTTCATAACATACATTTCAATGTTCTTGTCCATTTCCAGCCATCATATTTAACTTCTAGCTATTGCTTTAGATCTTACAATGCCCTGGTGATCCTCAGGTAGGTCGGTAAGCATCTGTTCTTTAAGCTGCTTAGGAATGACAACTCTGGCCTCACGTAATATACAATCCTGTTCTGGACTAAGCTCAGGCCATACTGCCACATATGGTTTACATTCTTCCTTAGTCATTGTTGAACTTGACAGTAAGTAAATGCTGAAGTATCTTGGACAATATTGGATCCTGTTTTGTGCCTTTAGCTATTTGTTTAGTTCTGATAGGTAAGTTATAGCTGTCTAGCAACAAAATACTGGTATCATGATCTGTAGGAGGGTTGTCTATGGTTAAGAAAGATAGTGTGTCTGCATTTTCTATCGTGGTAGTAGACTTGTACTCTATTGTATAATTATAAGCTGCCATAATGATAGCCCACATTTGTAGTTTTGCAGCGACTAGAGTAGGTAAACCTTCTTTGGGACCTAAAATGGCTAATAATGGCTTGTGGTCAGTGACTAACTGACATTCCTTCCTGCCGTATAGGTATATGTGGAATTTCTTTACAGCATACACTAGTGCACGGCTCTTCTTTTCAATTTGTGAATAGTTTCTTTCTGCCTTTTTCAACAACCTAGATGCACAAGCAGTTGGTCTTTCTGTGCCGTCGGGGATGACATGAGCTAAAATTGCACCTAATCCTACCTGTGAAGTGTCACACACTAGTTTTACTGGCAAGTCCATTCTGAAATGCGTCAAGAACATTGGAGAAGTTATTTCTGCTTTTATCTTCTCAAATTGCTGCTGACTGTTCACTGACCAGTGCCATGCTACGTATTTGTTTAACAGTTGATATAGTGGTTCTGTTAGGATAGCTAAGTCCTCTATGAACTTTCCTCAAAACGTCACTTGTCCTAAAAATTACTGTAGTTCCTTGACAGGGTAAAATGTCGAAGGATGAACATCGTGATAGTCATTGTTATGGTTGTTACTGTTGTGTTGAGGTCTGGAGGAGCCCATGCCAATATTAGGATAAGTAGTTAATGTTATAGAGACGAAGTGGGGTGGATATGCATACGCAACTATGGTGTAACTGCTTTTATTTCATTATGCCATTTGTAGAAGAGTATAACTTCTAAAACTAAATAAAAACTTGCATGACATGAGAACAATCAATAATACTGGATAAGATCAAAACATTTGTAAGAAGGATCGAAACTTGTGTATGAAGGATTGAAATGCATTATCGAAACACTTGTTAGATGGACTGAAGCACATTATTTTTTCGTGTCAAACCTAAATAATTAAAAACACTTCCTGAGTGTACAATAGAAAACTTAGCACTAGTTAAAAGGGTATCTTAGACAACACTTCCTTCCCCCTTAAAAGAGTTTTGAGTACATGTATGGGTATATGCAAAATATATCTTGTGTTAATATCTATATTATCATAATATCATGCATGATTACAGATCTAATTTCTTAGGAGCTATTTCCCTGGTTGCCCTATCAGGCAGTACCCTGCATGCAATTGGATTCTGGGGTAAAGACACTGTTAACGTGTTTGTTGAAAGTGAAACCTCTATGTTCATGGTTGGTTCCACTGAATTTCTGGGATGAAGAGATTGTTCAGTATCAAGCTGATCTGCTGAGAAGTGGCGCATATTGTTACACCAAGAAGGTTTTAGCTGAGCAATATGTCTCTTCATTACATTCCCATTTAATCGAACACATAATGCATATTCCCATCCTTTCGTGTAATTTCCCCAGGTATCCACTTGTCTTGTGTCGTAAATGATCGTACAAGTACTGGAGATGAAGGTTGAAAGTGTCGTATCTCCTTTTGGTGGTGTAATTGTGTCTGGCCTTTGTTCTGTTGATTACTAAGAAAATCTGGCAACATCAGATCTAACTTAGTCCTAATCCTCCTCCCCATCAACAAAACTGATGGTGCCATACTCGTAGTTGCATGTGGAGTAGAATGATAACTTAAGAAAAATTTACTTATGCTAGTAGGAATAGTAGCAAGCAAGGCTTGTCGACATTTCATATTATGCTTAAATGTCTGGACAAATATTTCAGCTTCCCCATCTGTGGCAGGATGACAGAGTGCAGAGAAGGTGTGTATAATACCATTTACATCCACAAAATCTTTGGGCCATTATCAGATACTATGCACATTTACAGACCATGGACTGCAAAAAGCGGCATTAGTGCTTTGATAGTGCAATGAGGTAGTTGACTGCATTGGAATGAGCTCTGGACATTTACTGTAAACATCACCAACAATTAAGTAAGAATATCCAACAAAATTAATAGGTAATTATTGCCAAGCATGTCTAGGATATTCCCAGGGGTGCAAACGTGCTGGTTGGGATTATTTTGATTGACGAAACAAGTCGTATATTTCATAACATACATTTCAATGTCCTTGTCCATTCCCAGCTACCACATGTACCTTTTAGCTATTGCTTTAGATTTTACAATGCTTTGGTGATCCTCAGGTAGGTCGGTGAGTACCTGTTCTGTAAGATGCTTAGTAATATCAACTCTGCCCCCACGTAATATGCAATCCTGTTCTGGACTAAGTTCAGACCATACTGCCACATATGGTTTACATTCTTCCTGAGTCATTGTTGAACCTTGACCAGTAAGTAAATGCTGAAGCATCTTGGATAATATTGGATCCTGTTTTGTCCTTTTAACTATATGTTTAGCTCTGATAGGTAAGTTGTAGCTGTCTAGCAACAAAATACTGGTATCATGATCTGTAGAAGGTTTGTCTACGATTAAGCAAGATAGTGCGTCTGCATTTCCTATCTTGGTAGTAGACTCGTACTCTAATGTATTATTATAAGCTGCCATAATGATAGCCCACATTTGTAGTTGTGCAGCGACTAGAGTAGGTAAACCTTCTTTGGGACCTAAAATGGCTAATAATGGCTTGTGGGTAGTGACTAACTGAAGTTTCTTCCCGCCGTATAGGTATATGTGGAATTTCTTTACAGCATGCACTAGTGCAAGACCCTCCTTTTCAAATTGTGAATAGTTTCTTTTTGTCTTTTTCAACAACCTAGATTCATAAGCGATTGGTCTTTCCTGCTGGCTAGTACAGTGGTAACGCGCTGGCTTCGCATTCACGAAGTCGAAAGATCGGTTCCCGTCCAAGACCGAGAGTTTACACTGTTTACTGGCAGGAACTGCTGTGGTTGGACACCACAGTGGGGGGTTGGGGCTTGCCCTGGCTGACGAATACCCATTGTATTGAAATGGAAATAAAGTTTGTTTTTGTTTGTTCTGTGCCGTCGTGGATGACTTGAGCTAAAATTGCATCTAAGCCTACCTGTGAAGTGTCACACACTAGTTTTACTGGCAAGTCCATTCTGAAATGCGTCAAGAACTTTGGAGAAGTTATTTCTGCTTTTATCTTCTCAAATGACTGCCGACAGTCCACTGACCAGTGTCATGCTACGTCTTTGTTTAACAGTTGATATAGTGGTTCTGCAATGGTAGCTAAGTCTTTTATGAACTTTCCGTAAAATGTCACTTGTCCTAAAAATGACTGCAGCTCCTTGACATTTTCAGGCACTTTTACTGACTGTGCTGCCCTGACATTGTCATCTGTCTTGTGAATACCCAGGTCATTTTTTTGAATCTCTAAATATTCAATTGCTGAAACTTTTAAATGACATTTGCTCTTTTTTATTTTCATTCCTTTGTCTTGGATGCATTTCAATATTGCTACTAGTCTTTGGTGATGCTCTCTTCTGTCCTTTCCTGCTACTAATATGTCATCAATGAAACAAAATACTCCAGGCAATCCATTGAATATTTTATCCATGGCTTTCTGTAGTTTTAAGTTAATTTTTGAAAAGACCTTACATTCTTCTTGGCCTGCAAACATGTTTGTAGGGCTGGGTAGAAGGTATTGGGTTACTTGTATCTGTGGGTTTAGTGTTGCCTTATAAACTTCACACAACTGGACACCTTCATCTTGTTTTACTACTGAAACTAAAGAGGTTCCTCAGTCTAAATACATTGCTCTCTCCCATGTGCCTTCTGCTTCTAACCTTTTAATATCCTGTTCAAGTGAAGCCTTTAAAGCATATGGAATAGGTCTAGGAGCAAAAAACTTGGGTGTTGCATCATTTTTCTGAACTAAGGTTGCCTTTGTTGCATATGCAGAGTGAAAAGTGTGAGGTGGGTTGCTTTTATGTGATGTGAATAAAGTCAAAGTTTTGGGAGAGAGGGTGAACATTATTATGGTTGTTGTTACTGTGTTGAGGTTTGGAGCAGCCCACGCCAGTGTTAGGATAAGTTGTCCTGATTTTGTTTCCTATTTATTTTAGTATATTAGTACATGGGTTTATTTGCTTGTTTATAATTTGGAAGTGGTTGTGGCTTTGTGTTTCCCATGCTAGTGGAGAAGTTGGGTATTATTAGGACTGGGAAAGATAGATATTTGGCTGCAGTGTAGGCTGGACTGTTAGCCTACCGGAAAGTATTGACCTGCTGTTTATTGACGTCTGAGGTTGTCTAGCCTAGGCCTTACAGTGTCGACGAGTCCCTTGTGGATCTGAGAAGTGAGAATAAACTTTGTGTGAGTTTTATTTTTATTTTTTTATAGGCTATCTAGGCTTAAGCCGTGTGTAAGAGAGATTAGGTTAGTGGGGAATAGGCTAATAATGAAGTCTACATATTTGCGGTCAATTGAGGAGTATGATAGCAGTAAAGACATCGTCGAGTGTTTAGATAAAGTCGAGCTAGTGTGTAGGATTAGAAAAATGAGTGATTTGAGTGTGGTATCCCGTTGCAGTTAGGCGATGATGACAAGAAAGATGCAGAAGCAGTCAAAGAGGCACTGAAATCTGCATTTGGATTAGATTAATTTACAGCTTATGAATAGTTCACTAAGTGCCATATCAAGGAAGGAGAGAGTGTAGATGTGCACTTAGCCAACTTGAAACATTTGAGCTTGCTGTTTGACTGCAGTAATGAGAAGCTATTGTTGTGCGAATTATTACCGGATTACCTGATCGTGTGAAACAGGTACTTAGGGCAGGCGGTTGTATTGAGAGTATGGGCTTGAGTCAGATTGTAGAAAGAGCAAAAATACTTCTGACTGAGAACTCTAATACTGACCCTGTATTTTTTGGTAGAGGTGCGCTGGAATCGTTGATAGAAGAGTTGGCAGAAAAATGAGAGCCAAAGATAGTGGCTTTGTCAGTGGGAGAGCAAGCTATAGAACCATCAGAGCGAATGAGAGGGGGAAAGCTTGAGTTACAGAAGTTGTTGGAGAGTTTTTTGGCTAAGGACCAAAAGCATTTGTCAGTGGGAGAGGAGTTAAGGTCATCAACTTTCCTTCTTATAAAGGAAGCCTTAGACCTTCGAATCTGAGCTGTACAGTGATTCCTAGTTATAATAAAAGCAGAGCGAGTTAAATCGGAAGGAGAGGCTTGGTAAGATCGGTGAGCCTGATTCCTAGCCTGAATAGCCATGGAGCAGGCACGGTCAAACGAAGATTTAGGAGGAGAGAAAGTTTTTGTAGAAGAGGGGATGTACGCCTCCATTCCCGCGGTCATGATCTCGGCAACTTTTACAGCTACCCGATCAGGGTTGCGGGACCGAAAGCAGTAGTCATCCCATGGGAAGTCAAAGAGAAAGTTACGCAAATTTTCATGTTTGGTTCGCTTGAAGTGCCAAAGGCGGCGTTGAGTAGGAGGGATTGGTGGTAGGGGAGTGAAAATGGAAGAGACAGAGATCATGGAGTGGTCAGATTTACCATGGAAAGCACAGAATAAGAGTAGTTTGAAGGGTTAGAAGTAAAAAATAGGTCAAGAGTGTTTGCAGCATGTTCATGACAATTAGGAACGCGAGTAGGATGTTTGATAATTTGCTCCAGATCGTGAGTAATAGAGAAAGCAAGAGCCTCACTTCCTCCCACATCAGTGTGAGAAGAATGAAGCCACTCACTGTGGTGTACATTGAAGTCTCCAATGTATTGAACTTCGGCATGTGGGTGAGAAGATAGCAAGGACTCATGGCACGAGGAGAGATATTCAAAGAAAGACACAAACTCGGTGGAGTTTGGAGAACAGTAGCAGAAGCAAAGGATGATAGTGGTAGTGGAGAGATAGACTTTCAGCCAGAGAACATCAAAGTCAGGATATTCAAGGTCCATGAGCCTCACAGTAGAAGTGTTAATATTGCAGTAAGCACAGACCCCACCTTTGGAACGAAAACGAGTATACAAATTATAGTGGGAGATTTTGCAAGGGTCAGTGGAAGCATGTATAGACAACTGGGTTTCAGATAGGAGGAGGAGGTTAGGGAGGAAAATGCCCAAGTGCTGTTCCACAGACGAAATATTAGAGTTCAGCCCACGAATGTTTGAATAGTGAAGAGTGATAGAAGCAGATCTATTGGGAGGTGCAAGATTAAGAGCAGAACCATTACTACCACCAGGCGTGTCTGCCCTCAAGCCAATGGTGGAGTCACCAGAGGTCTTTTATAGATGACTTATTAGTTATTTTAGTAACTTTTAACTGTCTTTTCTTTTCTTACTAAAAAAATCTCCTTCATTGCATTTTGCTGATTATGATTATTTGTAATTAATATTTCACTATGTAGCTAATTTTAAATATCTTGCTTAATATTCGTGTAAGTGTAGTAAGCATGATCCCAATATAAAAATCTTCCTCCTATTTCTCTGTTTTCCGCTTTTTTCTTATGTATGATGCCGTAATCCTAGCGAGTCTGCTAGATACGTTGTTTACACAATTTTCTTATTCTAAAATTGCTCTTGCCGATAAATTTTGCTATCTTAAAAAAATTGCTCCTGTTGATAATTTTTTTTATAAATTTGACCCTGCTGATATGTCATTAGCCTGTCTTGATGCATTTCAGTATCTTCTTTACTATTTGAATATTTAAAATTCCTTCTCCTGCAACACAAAGAAAGCTCTCCAGATTTCCAACAGTAACCTATTTTGCCCTACTTTTCTTTGCTTCTGCTTGTTATATCTAAAATACTGTCTCTCCCTTGCATCTCTGCCATAATTGCCTGCAAGGGATCACCAATATAGTAAAACACCATTGGGAAACGAGTTACTGTTCTGAATATACCTTACACTGCTTGATCAAGGAGCTTTACCTTCAACAATCCCTCGCCTTATTTGTGCCAGCCTTATTTATGGCAGCCTTATTTGTACCAGGTGCATTCCTGTGAAGACGCAATGTAAAAAAAGTTTGGAGTAAGCGTGACTGCTGAGGCGAGATCTTCCTCTCCGTGATGTTTGGCCACCAATTGAGAGTGATCAAGCGTCCCTCTTAGTGATGTCATCATTTAGCCAGCCTGTAGGGCCTACAGGCTGGCCGAATGATGATGCCACCAAGAGGAACACTTGATCACTCTCAATTGGTGACCTATCATCAAGGAGAGGAAGTTCTCACTTCAGCAGTCACGCTTACTCCAAACTTTTTGTATGTTGGGTCTTTACAGGAATTCATCTGTCACAAATAAGGTTGGTGCAAGTAAGTTGAGAGATAGATGAAGGTAAAGCTCCTTGGTCGAGCTAACTGGGATGTCAAGAAACTGGTTAAATCCGATACTTGTCAAATCCTAGGAAATTTTTCTCTGTTCCATTCCCTTTCAAGGTTGTATTGAGAGTATGGGCTTGAGTCAGATTGTAGAAAGGGCAAAAATACTTCTGACTGAGAACTCTAATACTGACACTGTATTTTTTTTAGAGGTGATTACCTAATTGTGATTACCTAATTGTGTTTACGGGAAAGAGCACAAAGCTCGTATCTTCCCGTCTCCTCATCGGTTCCATTTTATACTTAGTGATACTTATCATACCTGTCCTTAAAACTATGGATTGAGATAGCATTAACTACCTCCTTGCTTAGCGAATTCCAATTATCAACTACCCTTACACTGAAAAAGTATTTCCTTACATCCTGCAAAGAAGTTTTCTTACGAAGCTTCAAACTATGACCTCTAGTTCTAGAGCCAGCCATATCAAAATATCGATCCCTATCCACTCTATCATAACCATGAAGGAATTTAAAGACTGTCGCCATATCCCCCCTCACTCTTCTAGCTTCCAGTGATGGTAAGTCTAATTTCCTCAGCCTCTCATCATAACTGAGATTGCGTATTTCCGGCACTAGTTTCGTGGCCTGTCTTTGAACTTTTTCAAGCTTAGCTATGTGCTTTTTCAAGTGCGGATTCCAAAAGGGGGCTGCATATTCGAGTTTTGGCCTCACATATTTCTGAACATTTCCTTGTCCATGCGCCTGAAGGCTACCCTTACATTTGATAAGAATGCATATGCTGCCCTTACTATGCCATTTATATGTATTTCTGGAGACAAATCTGCCAGTATGTTTACTCCTAGATCTCTCTCATTTTCTGTCTCTTGAAGTTGTACTCCAGCCACCGAGTAGTCAAGCTTGGGCCTTCTTGCACTTGTACCCATTCTCATTACCTTACATTTTGAAGTATTGAATTTCATTAGCCACTTTTCTGACCACTCATGCAGATTATTTAGATCCTCCTGAAGTTCTCTACCATTGTTCTCGTTTTTTACTTTCTTCACAATCTTTGCATCATCTGCAAACATATTCATGAATGAATTTACAGACTCTGGTAGGTCATTTACATATACAAGGAACAAAAGTGGCCCTAAAACTGAACCCTGTGGAACCCAACTACTAACTCTTCTCCATTCAGACACTGAGTGTTTTACTCTAACCCTCTGTTCCCTTCCTTCTAAGTAAGTTTTTATCCATTCTAAAACATTTCCACCTATTCTAGCCATTGATTGAAACTTCCTAATAAGTCTCCCATGTGGAACAGTGTCAAACGCTTTCTGGAAGTCTAGGAATATGCAATCTGCCCAGCCCTCTCTTTCCTGTAAGATTCGGCTTACCTCATCATAAAATTCTAATAAGTGTGTTACTGTTGATCTACCTTCTCTGAAGCCATGTTGCCTCACTGACAAAAAGTTGAAGGATTCCAAGTGAAGAGAGATATGTATCCTTAGTAGTTTCACCATAACTTTGCAAACTATGCTGTTCAAGGAAACTGGTCTATAGTTCAGAGCCGTATCCCTCCTTCCCTTTTTGAAGATAGGTATCACATTTGCTTGTTTCCTGCATCTTGGAATCTCCCCTGACTCCAGTGACTTTTTAAATATGATACTTAGTGCCACTGATATTGAGTTTGCGCATTTTTTAAGCACATGAGGGGATATGTCATCAGGACCTGTAGCTTTATGAACATCTAAATCCATCAGCGCTTTGCATACCTCTGTGGCTGTAAGGTTGATGTTCTTTAATACCGGCCCTTGAGCTTCTATCACTGCAATCTGAGGGGGTGGGGTATTTTCTACTGTAAATACTGACTGAAACTCTTTGTTCAATTCTTTGCAGATATCTTCATCCGTCTCAGTGATGCTTCCATCCGCTCTCTTTAGCCTTAAAACCTGTTCTTTTACCTTCAGTTTTCCTCTGATAAAGCTGTGGAAAAGCTTGGGATTTTCTTTAGCCTTCCTGGTGATGTCCCTCTCATAGTCTCTCTCTGCCTCTCTCCTTTTACTTAGGTAGTCATTTCTTGCTCTTTTGTAGGTTTGCCAGGCATTTATGTTTTTTCTCCTCCTATACCTTTTCCAGCATTTGTCTCTCCACTCCTTAGCTCTTTTACACCCATTATCGAACCATTTCTCTCTGGCATGAATTACACCTACTTTGGTGACAGGTATGCAGCAATCTACTATCTTCCCATATTTCTCACGAAAGATGTCATACATTTCTTGTACAGATTTGTTGTAAAATAAGGTTCTCCAGTCAATAACTGCAAAAAGCTCATTCATTTTGATGTAATCTCCTTTCGGATAGTTCCTCCTCATGTCCTCAGTGCCTCTGCTCTCAGGAAGAATATCTTCAATGATATACTCCATCAACAACACACAGTGGTCACTCTTTCCAATTGGTGGTTCATACTCAATTTTTTCAATATCCAACACATTATCTGTGAACACTAGATCAAGTAGTGATGGCTCATCCCCACCCCTGGCCCTCGTTGGTTCCATTACATGTTGGTGTAGGAAATTCCCTTGTACGCAATCTAGGAATCTTGCCCCGAATGAGTCCTCTCCACTGTGTGGGTCAAGATTTATCCAATCTATCGCTTTATGATTAAAGTCTCCCATAATCAAAATCCTACATTTTTTTCCCGTACCATGTTAACAACTGAGTTTATGACTTCAATAGTACCTATATGACTTTCCTCATAAACTTCAAGCCTATTTTGGTTCCTTGGTGGGTTGTATACAGCAGTTATTATAATGCTCTCTGACCCAGTATTTATGCGAGCAACAAGAAATTCCTTGAACTCACTTTCTATAGCCAAGTTTATTTCTTCAACCTGAATCCTTTCACTTATGAGCAGTGCTATCCCTCCACCAGTCCTCTCAGATCTTTCAACCCTTAGTATTCTGAAGCCCTTAGGAAAAACTGTGACACTGTTTATGTCCTCACTCAACTTAGTCTCTGTAATTGCTACTATATCTGCCTTACTGTTGTGAATCCTATCTTTTAATTCTACTGCCTTACCAGCTAATCCATCAGCATTTGTGTATAACAATCTTAATGAGGCCCCATCCCCTGATCTTCTGTCATTATCTTCTTTATCTCCCCTTTGTCTGGAAGAACTCTTAAATGAAAATTTTTCTTCTCTTCTTCATTTCTTTCATCATTTAACCTTCTTGCCTCTAGCAACAAGTTTTTGATCTTTCCCATCTCTTCCTGTGTTCTGTATCGTCTAATGAACACTTCTTTGAATTCTTGAAGGTCTTTTAGACTTTTTTTTCTCAACAATATTTCCCTACATGTTTCCCCTCTCTCAAGTTTACTTTTGTTGGTCTCGGCTTTCCTTCCCTCGAATATTTACCTAGTTGGTGTAAGTTTACAATATCCTCAGGACCACAAACTACTCCAAGCTTTCTTATCAGGTCTACAACCCTAGCTTTATTTTCTTCAAGTCTCCCCTGCCATGTTGGCTCCTGGGATTCGCTTATGCCTAAGATTACCACTGTCTTCTCCTTATGATGAGTGTGTTTGCCCTTTCCATCACAACGTCTTTCATTTTTTCGATTACTGTCTCTTTATAGTCAACTGTTTGTATGTTTTCCAGTGCCACCACCTTTACAGCCTCTTTTACTGCCACGAGTTGGTAGAAAAATGAGAGCCAAAGATAGTGGCTTTGTCAGTGGGAGAGCAAGCTATAGAACCATCAGAGCGAATGAGAGGGGGAAAGCTTGAGTTACAGAAGTTTTTGGAGAGTTTTTTGGCTAAGGACCAAAAGCATTTGTCATTGGGAGAGGAGTTAAGGCCATCAACTTTCCTTGTTATAAAGGAAGCCTTAGACCTTCGAATCTGAGCTGTACAGTGATTCCTAGTTATAATAAAAGCAGAGCGAGTTAAATCGGAAGGAGAGGCTTGGTAAGATCGGTGAGCCTGATTCCTAGCCTGAATTATCAACTTTTAGGGGGAGAGAAAGTTTTTGTAGAAGAGGGGATGTACGCCTCCATTCCCGCGGTCATGATCTCGGTAACTTTTACAGCTACCCGATCAGGGTTGCGGGACCGAAAGCAGTAGTCATCCCATGGGAAGTCAAAGAGAAAGTTACGCAAATTTTCATGTTGGGCTCGCTTGAAGTGCCAAAGGCGGTGTTGAGTAGGAGGGATTGGTGGTAGGGGAGTGAAAATGGAAGAGACAGAGATCATGGAGTGGTCAGATTTACCAAGAGGGGAAAGCACAGAATAAGAGTAGTTTGAAGGGTTAGAAGCAAAAAATAGGTGAAGAGTGTTTGCAGCATGTTCGTGACAATTAGGAACGCGAGTAGGATGTTTGATAATTTGCTCCAGATCGTTGGTAATAGAGAAAGCAAGAGCCTCGCTTCCTCCCACATCAGTGTGAGAAGAATGAAGCCACTCACTGTGGTGTACATTGAAGTCTCCAATGTAGAGAACTTCGGCATATGGGTGAGAAGATAGCAAGGACTCATGGCACGAGGAGAGATATTCAAAGAAAGACACAAACTCGGTGGAGTTTGGAGAAAAGTAGCAGAAGCAAAGGATGATAGTGGTAGTGGAGAGATAGACTTTTAGCCAGAGAACATCAAAGTTAGGATATTCAAGGTCCATGAGCCTCACAGTAGAAGTGTTAATGTTGCAGTAAGCACAGACTACACCTTTGGAACGAAAACGAGTATACAAATTATAGTGGGAGATTTTGAAAGGGTCAGTGGAAGCATGTATAGACAACTGGGTTTCAGATAGGAGGAGGAGGTTAGGGAGGAAAGTGCCCAAGTGCTGTTCCACAGACGAAAGATTAGAGTTCAGCCCACGAATGTTTGAATAGTGAAGAGTGATAGAAGCAGATCTATAGGGTTAAGAGCAGAACCATTACTACCACCAGGCGTGTCTGCCCTCAAGCCAATGGTGGAGTCACCAGAGGTCTTTTATAGATGACTTATTAGTTATTTTAGTAACTTTTAACTGTCTTTTCTTTTCTTACTAAAAAAATCTCCTTCATTGCATTTTGCTGATTATGATTATTTGTAATTAATATTTCACTATGTAGCTAATTTTAAATATCTTGTTTAATATTCGTGTACGTGTAGTAAGCATGATCCCAATATAAAAATCTTCCTCCTATTTCTCTGTTTTCCGCTTTTTTCTTATGTATGATGCCGTAATCCTAGCGAGTCTGCTAGATACGTTGTTTACACAATTTTCTTATTCTAGAATTGCTCTTGCCGATAAATTTTGCTATCTTAAAAAAATTGCTCCTGTTGATAATTTTTTTTATAGATTTAACCCTGCTGATATGTCATTAGACTGTCTAGATACATTTCAGTATCTTCTTTACTATTTGAATATTTAAAATTCCTTCTTCTGCAACACAAAGAAAGCTCTCCAGATTTCCACCAGTAACCTATTTTGCCCTACTTTTCCTTGCTTCTGCTTGTTGTATCTAAAATACTGTCTCTCCCTTGCATCTCTGCCATAATTGCCTGCAAGGGATCACCAATATAGTAAAACACCATTGGGGAACGAGTTACTGTTCTGAATATACCTTACACTGCTTGATCAAGGAGATTTACCTTCAACAATCCCTCGCCTTATTTGTGCCAGCCTTATTTATGGCAGCCTTATTTGTACCAGGTGCATTCCTGTGAAGACGCAATGTAAAAAAAGTTTGGAGCAAGCGTGACTGCTGAGGCGAGATCTTCCTCTCCGTGATGTTTGGCCACCATTTGAGAGTGATCAAGCGTCCCTCTTAGTGATGTCATCATTTAGCCAGCCTGTAGGGCCTACAGGCTGGCCGAATGATGATGCCACCAAGAGGAATACTTGATCACTCTCAGTTGGTGACCTATCATCAAGGAGAGGAAGTTCTCACTTCAGCAGTCATGCTTACTCCAAACTTTTTGTATGTTGGGTCTTTACAGGAATTCATCTGTCACAAATAAGGTTGGTGCAAGTAAGTTGAGAGATAGTTGAAGGTAAAGCTCCTTGGTCGAGCTAACTGGGATGTCGAGAAACTGGTTAAATCCGTTACTTGTCAAATCCTAGGAAATTTTTCTCTGTTCCATTCCCATACAAAATACACTTTTGTAGATTACCTAACTGGAATCTCACTTGCCAATTTAATTCCTTGCCCTGGAAATTACCTCTGATATACATTGATAAGAAACATCTATTATTGTAAGTGCCCAAGTAAAATTTGGCCCTCAGAAGATTGCTCATTGCCACATAAAAATCTCTCCCTTCTCCTAATGAATTCTAATTTTATTTCACTCCCTTTCTATCATCATAAATAAAGTGTTTTGCACAATAAATTGCAAATAATTCATAAGGTGCTTTTGCCTTTTTGGAACTGCAAACATTTCTTGTTAACCAAAATTTAATGAATAAATATTTATCTCATAAATTCTTCCTTTATTGTAAATAAAGTTTTTACAATATAAATTGCAAATAATTAATAAGTAATTTTGCCCTATTGGCATTGCAAATGTTTCTTGTTAATCACATTTTATTAAATATATACTGTATTTATCTTTCTGATTCTTCATTTATTTGGAATAAAGTGTTTTGAGTTATAAGGTGCAAATAATTCATTAGTAATTTTGATCTATTGGCATTGCAAACTTTTCTTGTTAACCACAGTTTAATGAATATATACAGTATTTGTTTCACTGATTCTTCATTTATTGTGAATAAATTGTATTATGTTAATGCCTGCAAATAATTAATGATTGTGTATGCTCTTTTGGTAGTGTAAATATTTCTGGTTAGTTGTGACTAACCAATATATTTTCATCCAGTAGAAAAATATTGGAAACTCATTATTTGCTGAATTCCATACTTTTAACTTTTTAAATTTGTTCCAGCTTTTCAAAATTAATTCAATTTTTTTTTCAATGTCATTGCATTTTCAAAATTGAAAGAAAGTTGAATTATGAGTTTCATTTAACCGAGTAGTGGTGTTGAAGTGTGCAAGTAATATCTGTCCTCTCTGTTTGTGAGCTCTTAACCGAGTTCAGTACCTTGAGTCCCCTAGAAAACAGAAACTTAACAACAACATCCTCCCTCCCAACAATAAAACTGGTGCCCAAACAGGGACTCAGTCCAACAGACTGATTTTGATAAATTTTTTATTTTGCTTTTTAGCATTACACATGAAACCTGATTACCATTGGCTTGGAGTATTGAAATGAACGAATTGTAGTCTGCACAACAACATTGTATTGCTAGAGACTTTGTGAATCCGAACTTTTTTTTATTTATTTTAATATTAATTACAGTAACTAATATTTTCTTTGTTTATTATGTGGTAAACAAAATTTCTGGAAATCTGCATGAGATTATGTGGTAACAGAATTAAGAACTTTTGCATGACAAGAACACGTGTTATTTAAGATTTCACTTATTTGCCTGATAAGATTAAGTTTTAAAGCATTAGTATTTTATATATCTGTTAAAGGATGATACTTGTTAGAAATTGCTTATATTTCTTTGGGATTTAGGAATTTAGAGTAAGCACATTAAGTACATTGCATTCTTTATTGCTTATAATTGAGTTTTATATTTGTTATGTTTCTTACCTGTTCAAGATAAGTAGATGGTTGTAAAGATCTATTATTGTCTATGATGGGTATTCATTATAATAAATATCCCATTCTCGTCATTAATGTTATAGAGATGAAGTGGGGTAGATATGTATGCACAACTATACTGTAAGTGCTTTTATTTCGTTACGACATTTGTAGAAAAGTATAACTTCTAAAACTAAATTAAAACATGAATGACATGAGAACAATCAATAATACTGGATAAGATCAAAACATCTGTAAGAAGGATCGAAACACTTGTATGAAGGATTGAAATGCATTATCGAAACACTTGTTAGATGGATCGAAACACATTATTTTTTGGAGTCAAACCTAAATAATTAAAAACACTTCCTGAGTGTACAATAGAAAACTTAGCACTAGTTAAAAGGGTATCTTAGATAACACCTCCTTCTCCATAGAAGAGTTTTGAGTACATGTATGGGTATATGCAAAATATATCTTGTGTTAATATCTATATTATCATAATATCATGCATGGTTACATATCTAATTTCTTAGGAGCTATTCCCCTGGTTGCCCTATTAAGCAGTACCCTGCATGCAACTGGAATCTGAGATAAACGCACTGTTAACACGTCTGCATGAAACCTCTCTGTTCGTGGCTGGTTCCACTGCATTTCTGGGATAAAGAATTTGTTCAATATCAAGCTGATCTGCTGAGAGGTGGTGCGTATTGTCAGACCAAGAAGGCTTTAGCTGAGCAATGTGTCTCTTCTTTACATTCCCATTTACTCGAACATCATAATGCATATTCCCAACCTTTCGTGTAATCTCCAGTACAAGTACTGGAGATGAAGGTTGAAAGTGTCGTATCTCTTTTTGTTGTTGTAATTGTGTCCGGCCTCTGTTCTGCTGATCACTAAGAAAATCTGGCAACATCAGATCTAACTTAGTCCTAATCCTCCTCCCCAACAACAAATCTGATGGTGCTATACTTGTAGTTGCATGCGGAGTAGATCGATAACTAAAGAGAAATTTACTTATGCTAGTAGGAATAGTAGCATGCGAGGCTTGTCGACATTTCATATTATGCTTAAATGTTTGGACAAATCTTTCAGCTTCCCCATTTGTGGCAGGATAATAGGGCGCAGAAAAGGTGTATATAATACCATTTAATCTAAAAAATCTTTGAATTCCTGAGAAGAAAACTGAGGGCCATTATCAGATCCTATTCACTCTGGCAGGCCATGGACTGCAAAAAGCGGCATTAGTGCTTTGATAGTACAAAGTGAGGTAGTTGACTGCACTGGCATGAGCTCTGGACATTTATTGTAAGCACCAACAACAATTAAGTAAGAATATCCAACAAAATCAATATGTAACCTTTGCCAAGCATGTCTAGGATATTCCCAGGGGTGCTATCATGCTGGTCTGGGATTATTTTGATTGATGGAACAAGTCATACATTTCATAACATACATTTCAATGTCCTTGTCCATTCCCAGCCACCACATGTAACTTCTAGCTATTGCTTTAGATCTTACAATGCCTTGGTGATCCTCAGGTAGGTCGGTGAGTACCTGTTCTTTAAGCTGCTTAGGAATAACAACTCTGGCCTCACGTAATATGCAATCCTGTTCTGGACTAAGTTCAGGCCATACTGCCACATATTTTTTACATTCTTCCTGAGTCATTGTTGAACTTGACCAGTAAGTAAATGCTGAAGTATCTTGGACAATATTGGATCCTGTTTTGTTCTTTTAGCTATTTGTTTAGCTCTGATAGGTAAGTTATAGCTGTCTAGCAACAAAATACTGGTATCATGATCTGTAGGAGGGATGTCTATGGTTAAGAAAGATAGTGTGTCTGCATTTTCTATCGTGGTAGTAGACTTGTACTCTATTGTATAATTATAAGCTGCCATAATGATAGCCCACATTTGTAGTTTTGCAGCGACTAGAGTAGGGAAACCTTCTTTGGGACCTAAAATGGCTAATAATGGCTTGTGGTCAGAGACTAACTTACATTCCTTCCTGCCGTATAGGTATATGTGGAATTTCTTTACAGCATACACTAGTGCATGGCCCTTCATTTCAATTTGTGAATTGTTTCTTTCTGCCTTTTTCAACAACCTAGATGCATAAGCAATTGGTCTTTCTGTGCTGTCGGGGATGACATGAGCTAAAATTGCACCTAAGCCTACCTGTGAAGTGTCACACACTAGTTTTACTGGCAAGTCCATTCTGAAATGCGTCAAGAACTTTGGAGAAGTTATTTTTGCTTTTATCTTCTCAAATTGCTGCTGACTGTTCACTGACCAGTGCCATGCTACGTCTTTGTTTAACAGTTGATATAGTGGTTCTGTTAGGATAGCTAAGTCTTTTATGAACTTTCCTCAAAATGTCACTTGTCCTAAAAATTACTGTAGTTCCTTGACAGGGTAAAAAGTCGAAGGATGAACATCGTGATAGTCATTGTTATGGTTGTTACTGTTGTGTTGAGGGCTGGAGGAGCCCATGCCAATATTAGGATAAGTAGTTAATGTTATAGAGATGATGTGGGGTGGATATGCATACGCAACTATAGTGTAACTGCTTTTATTTCGTTATGCCATTTGTAGAAGAGTATAACTTCTAAAACTAAATAAAAACTTGAGTGACATGAGAACAATCAATAATACTGGATAAGATCAAAACATTTGTAAGAAGGATCGAAACCCTTGTATGAAGGATTGAAATGCATTATCGAAACACTTGTTAGATGGACTGAAGCACATTATTTTTGGGTGTCAAACCTAAATAATTAAAAACACTTCCTGAGTGTACAATAGAAAACTTAGCACTAGTTAAAAGGGTATCTTAGATAATACTTCCTTCCCCCTTAAAAGAGTTTTGAGTACATTTATGGGTATATGCAAAATATATTTTGTGTTAATATCTATATTATCATAATATCATGCATGATTACAAATCTAATTTCTTAGGAGCTATTCCCCTGGTTGCCCTATCAGGCAGTACCCTGCATGCAACTGGATTCTGGGGTAAAGACACTGTTAACGTGTCTGTTGAAAATGAAACCTCTCTGTTCATGGTTGGTTCCACTGAATTTCTGGGATGAAGAGTTTGTTCAGTATCAAGCTGATCTGCTGAAAGGTGGTGCGTATTGTTACACCAAGAAGGCTTTAGCTGAGCAATATGTCTCTTCATTACATTCCCATTTACTCGAACATCATAATGCATATTCCCAACCTTTCGTGTAATTTCCCCAGGTATCCACTTGTCTTGTGTCGTAAATGATCGTACAAGTACTGGCGATGAAGGTTGAAAGTATCGTATCTCCTTTTGGTGGTGTAATTGTGTCTGGCCTTTGTTCTGTTGATTACTAAGAAAATCTGGCAACATCAGATCTAACTTAGTCCTAATCCTCCTCCCCATCAACAAAACTGATGGTGCCATATTCGTAGTTGCCTGTGGAGTAGATTGATAACTTAAGAGAAATTTACTTATGCTAGTAGGAATAGTAGCAAGCAAGGCTTGTCGACATTTCATATTATGCTTAAATGTCTGGACATATATTTCAGCTTCCTCATCTGTGGCAGGATGATAGAGTGCAGAAAAGGTGTGTATAATACCATTTACATCCACAAAATCTTTGGGCCATTATCAGATACTATGCACATTTACAGACCATGGACTGCAAAAAGCGGCATTAGTGCTTTGATAGTGCAATGAGGTAGTTGACTGCATTGGAATGAGCTCTGGACATTTACTGTAAGCATCACCAACAATTAAGTAAGAATATCCAACAAAATCAATAGGTAGTTTTTGCCAAGCATGTCTAGGATATTCCCAGGGGTGCAAACGTGCTGGTTGGGAGTATTTTGATTGACGAAACAAGTCGTATATTTCATAACATACATTTCAATGTCCTTGTCCATTCCCAGCCACCACCTGTACCTTTTAGCTATTGCTTTAGATTTTACAATGCTCTGGTGATCCTCAGGTAGGTCGGTGAGTACCTGTTCTGTAAGATGCTTAGTAATAACAACTCTGGCCCCACGTAATATGCAATCCTGTTCTGGACTAAGTTCAGACCATACTGCCACATATGGTTTACATTCTTCCTGAGTCATTGTTGAACCTTGACCAGTAAGTAAATGCTGAAGCATCTTGGATAATATTGGATCCTGTTTTGTCCTTTTAACTATATGTTTAGCTCTGATAGGTGAGTTGTAGCTGGCTAGTAACAAAATACTGGTATCACGATCCGTAGAAGGCTTGTCTATGATTAAGCAAGATAGTGCGTCTGCATTTCCTATCTTGGTAGTAGACTCGTTCTCTAATATATTATTATAAGCTGCCATAATGATAGCCCACATTTGTAGTTGTGCAGCGACTAGAGTAGGGAAACCTTCTTTGGGACCTAAAATGGCTAATAATGGCTTGTGGTTAGTGACTAACTGAAATTTCTTCCCGCCGTATAGGTATATGTGGAATTTCTTTACAGCATACACTAGTGCAAGTCCCTCCTTTTCAAATTGTGAATAGTTTCCTTCTGTCTTTTTCAACAACCTAGATGCTTAAGCAATTGGTCTTTCTGTGCCGTCGTGGATGACTTGAGGTAAAATTGCACCTAAGCCTACCTGTGAAGTGTCACACACTAGTTTTACTGGCAAGTCCATTCTGAAATGCGTCAAGAACTTTGGAGAAGTTATTTCTGCTTTTATCTTCTCAAATGACTGCTGACAGTCCACTGACCAGTGTCATGCTACGTCTTTGTTTAACAGTTGATATAGTGGTTGTGCAATGGTAGCTAAGTCTTTTATGAATTTTCCGTAAAATGTCACTTGTCCTAAAAATGACTGCAGCTCCTTGACATTTTCAGGCACTTTTACTGACTGTGCTGCCCTGACATTGTCATCTGTCTTGTGAATACTCAGGTCATTTTTTTGGATCTCTAAATATTCAATTGCTGAAACTTTAAAATGACATTTGCTCTTTTTTATTTTCATTCCTTTGTCTTGGATGCATTTCAATATTGCAACTAGTCTTTGGTGATGCTCTCTTTTATCCTTTCCTGCTACTAATATGTCATCAACGAAACAAAATACTCCAGGCAATCCATTGAATATTTTATCCATGGCTTACTGTAGTTTTAAGTTAATTTTTGAAAAGACCTTACATTCTTCTTGGCCTGAAAACATGTTTGTAGGGCTGGGTAGAAGGTATTGGGCTACTTGTATCTGTGGGTTTAGTGTTGCCTTATAATCTTCACACAACTGGACACTTTCATCTTGTTTTACTACTGAAACTAAAGAGGTTCCTCAGTCTAAATACATTACTCTCTCCCATGTGCCTTCTGCTTCTAACCTTTTAATATCCTGTTCAAGTGAAGCCTTTAAAGCATATGGAATAGGTCTAGGAGCAAAAAACTTGGGTGTTGCATCATTTTTCTGAACTAAGGTTGCCTTTGTTGCATATGCAGAGTGAAAAGTGTGAGGTGGGTTGTTTTTATGTGATGTGAATAAAGTCAAAGTTTTGGGAGAGAGGGTGAACATTGTTATGGTTGTTGTTACTGTGTTGAGGTTTGGAGCAGCCCACGCCAGTGTTAGGATAAGTTGTCCTGATTTCGTTTCCTATTTATTTTAGTATATTAGTACATGGGTTTATTTGCTTGTTTATAATTTGGAAGTGGTTGTGGCTTTGTGTTTCCTATGTTAGTGGAGAAGTTGGGTATTATTAGGACTGGGAAAGATAGATATTTGGCTGCAGTGTAGGCTGGACTGTTAGCCTACCGGAAAGTATTGACCTGCTGTTTATTGACGTCTGAGGTTGTCTAGCCTAGGCCTTACAGTGTCGACGAGTCCCCTGTTGATCTGAGAAGTGAGAATAAACTTTGTGTGAGTTTTATTTTTATTTTTTATAGGCTATTACCGTCCACAAACTATCTAGGCTTAAACCGTGTGTAAGAGAGATTAGGTTAGTGGGGAATAGGCTAATAATGAAGTCTACATATTTGCGGTCAATTGAGGAGTATGATAGCAGTAAAGACATCGTCGAGTGGTTAGATAAAGTCGATCTAGTGTGTAGGATTAGAAAAATGAGTGATTTGAGTGTGGTATCCCGTTGCAGTTAGGCGATGATGACAAGAAAGATGCTGAAGCAGTCAAAGAGGCACTGAAATCTGCATTTGGATTAGATTAATATACAGCTTATGAATAGTTCACTAAGTGCCATATCAAGGAAGGAGAGAGTGTAGATGTGCACTTAGCCAACTTGAAGCATTTGAGCTTGCTGTTTGACTGCAGTAATGAGAAGCTATTGTTGTGCAAATTATTACCGGATTACCTGATCGTGTGAAACAGGTACTTAGGGCAGGCGGTTGTATTGAGAGTATGGGCTTGAGTCAGATTGTAGAAAGGGCAAAAATACTTCTGACTGAGAACTCTAATACTGACACTGTATTTTTTGATAGAGGTGGAGATCATGACAAAGAAAAGGTATCATGACGTGCTGATTTAATTATGCAAAACCAAACCACTTTGCACATTATTGCCCGTTAGCTTTGCAAGGGGAGTCAGAAAGTGGATCTACCACATTTATTTAGTCTCGTGTGTGTTATTGATGCAATAAACCTGGTCACATAGCAAAAGACTGTGATTTAAACTCTAACAAGGAAAAGCCATTAGCACCAGCTTCTTCCTTCAAGAATTGAAAATGGCGCTGCCTGTGATTGAGATAACTGTAAATGGAATTTGGGTGAACGCGTTTGTGGACAGTGGGTGCACTAGATGTATAGTTGAGGAGAGGATGTGTCGAGTTTGGAGTAGGCGAGATGTTAGCCTATTTGGGATTAGTGGTCACGAGGTTCCCTTCAGAGGAGAGGGGTTTGAAAGCATAGGTCATGGAGTCAATGAGACTAGAATGAAGGCAATAATCGTTGATAGTTGTCAACTGAATTTTGGATTCATCCTGGGAATGAATGGTATTGAGTTACTGGGGGAGTAACTATAGAGTCGACCCAGAAGATAACAGTAGGAGATAGAATTGAGTCTTTGGCGGGTATGTCTGTGTTTAGGGAAGAAAAGCCAGTCATAGTGGTAGACGAGAAGGATTTCAAAGCAGTGTGTGATGGATGGCATTGGGTGGTTACTTTGTTATGGTTGGAGGGAAAAAACCTAATCTTAAGTATGAAGTCCCACAACATGTTCAAGAGGAGTATGAGCAGGAATTGGGACAATTGATTAAGGATGGATGGCTTATGCTGCACGATGAGCAAAAACATATTCCCCCCTTGTGGCTTGATACCTCTAATGGCAGTGAACCAGAAGAACAAGAAAAAATGCAGCCGGTCCTAGATTACAGGGAGCTGAATTCTTATGTGGATGCTTTTACTGGTAAGGTGGATGTGTCGGGACAAAATGCAGGCTTGGCGGAGGATGTTGATTTGAGGAAGGTGTATTTGTAGATTCAAGTGGACGAAAGTCTGTGGGCGTATCAGACTTTGATATTTAAAGGAATGAGGTACTGCTTAACGTGGCGTGGAGTCGTGTTGAACATTGTGCCACTAATAATGTCAGGAATTTTGACAGCGGTGTTTGATCAGGAACTTCAGATCAATCAACACACATCAGTTTTTTTGGATGACATTTATGTGGATGAAAGTGGTGTGGCATGCAGTTCAGTCATTAAGCATCTGCAAATGGGGGGTTTAGGGTGTAAGAGCCCTGAGAAAGTATCAGCCAGGGTGTGTTTTCTACTCATGAGGGTGCAGGGTATTCCAGAAGGAAAGGGCCAGCTCAACTGGAGCAGAGACAATACAATAGAGGGAGTACCAGATGTGCTGACCAGGAGAGTAATATTTTCAATTTGTGATCAGTTGAATGGACATTTGCTGGTTTGCAGCTGGTTGAGAGTGGTTGCCTCCTACCTCAAAAGAGTAGCGAATACTCATAGTGTAGGAGGGGATGACGAGATCAGAGAGGAGTCTGTTCATGTCATGTTGGAGGAGATCTATCACAGATTAGATAAAAATGATCCGGCTCATGGAAGGTGGAATGTGGAGGGTGCTGAGTCAGATGTGCGGGTTGATGCGAGTTCATTAGCTATTGCCGTGGTTTTGCAGGTGAATGAGATAACTGTAGAGGATGGATCATGGTTAAGAGAGTCAGATAGCTTGCACATAAACATGGCAGAGTTAGAGGCTGTTATTCGAGGGCTTTATGTGGCTCCATCATGGAATATGGAAGAGATACAGTTAAAGACTGATTTTTCTACTGTCTATCCCTGGTTAACTGACACGCTGACTAGCAAAGAAAGGCTGAAGACAAAAGCAGCAAATGAGATGTTAATCCAAAGAAGATTGGAAGTCATAATCCAGTTGAAGGAGGAGTATAACATAGAGCTGAGCCTTGAGCTAGTGCCTAGCAAATGCAATCTTGCGGAATCTTTGATGCGGGTACCCAACCGGTGGTTGAGTCGTCAGCGCGGTAATGTGTGCTCTGTGGCGAACTGTCCTGACCCAGACAAGATAAGAGACATTCATCAGTATATGGGTCATCCTGGTGTGGAATGAACAATTTACTTTGCTAGCAAGGTGCAAACCACATGTTGCATGCAAGCAAGTTCAGGAAGCTGTAAGGAATTGTTAGGAGTGCAGCAATATAGATCCTGCCCATCAAAAGTGGACACATGGTAATCTGAGTGTGCTGGATGTGTGGGGATGGTTGGGAATGAATGTAACATACTACAATTGAAAACACTATCTCACCCTCATTGATTGTGGCACAAGTCACTTCAGCTTGTGGCACAAACTGCATTATGAGGATTGTGAGACCGTGATGTGGTTATTAGCACGGGGTTTTGTGAACGTGTGCCCCCTCAGGAGATCCTGACTGACAATGATTTCATCCGTAAGTTGGGGAGTAGTCTGTGGTTTCAATGTACATATGTTCCAGAAGATAATTCCATGGTCAAGAAGGTTCATCGTTCTATCAAGAGGTTAGCTGTCAGAATTCGCTGTATTATCAGAGAAGCTGTATATTTGTACAACATAACTCCGTTGGATGATTCGGCAAGAATCAAGGGAGTAGATGAAGTCGAAAAGCAGGATGCAGATGGCGATTGCCAGTACAAGATAGAGGAGGAGGTGTTGGTTAAAGGCCCCCAAAACAGGTGCTTTAAGAAGTTTGAGTGTGAAAGAGTAACAAAACTGAGCTCTCCCCCAGCGACAGAATTGGATGGCATACCTCGACATGTGAAGGATCTCAGATGTCATGCTGTGAGCACAGAGGAGAGGTCAGAGAGATTGGGAAACGGAGGTGAAGATAAGACTGAGGATGATGAGCCTCTGCTGATAGGAGTCAATGAGAGTAACACTGACTGTTCAACAAGTGAACGCCACACTGGAGATTGACTGGAGGTGCAGGCTGCGGCCCCTTAGAAGTGGAAGGACAAGGCATACTCCTACTCAGCTTTCTTGTTGAATTCAAATTCAGAGGGGATTGTGTAGGCAGGGCGAGAAGTGGGAGGTGGGTTGCTTTTTCGTGATGTGAATAAAATCAAAGGTGGGATTGCTAGAATCAGACATTGTCCTATTTAAAAGAGATCATTCTAAGTTGAAACTTCTATTACAAACATCTCCACCTCTTAATTCAATGCTGTCATCTAACAACGATGATGCCCCTTTCAGTCTTGGAGACTGTCAAACTCCTGCTCATCACTCCAGAATGATCTTGTTGCCATAGCCAATGCCCTCGACTTCTTTACCCAGCAAGGAGCTGACCAATCCCCAATTCTCTCTGACTCTAAAGGTGCCTTACAGGCCATCAAGAAGCCACTCCTCAGAGACAATGTACATATCATCACCACCATTCTCAGCCACTACCACTGGACAACCAGCCTTCGAAAAGCCGTCACTCTTGCCTGGATTCCCAGCCACGTCTGCATCAAGGGAAATGAGGAAGCCGATCAAGCCGCCTAACAAGCCACTCTTAGAGCAGAAATTCATATATCTCTGCCTCCTTGGATTCAACAGATTAAAACCAAAGCCACCAAGTCACTCCTTAACATCTTAATAACTAAACACAGCCTGTGCACTGACACTGGCTACCCTCCACCTGGTGGTACAAAGCCACCACTGATCTTCAGCGAATCACCCTGCCTAAGAACCTTCGATGAAGCACGGTGGTCAATGTGTATCGTCTGAGACTCCGGTACAAGTGCACCTGGCGAATAGAGGATGATATCATCAGGGAATGCACCTTCTGACAGGTAGTCTAACCACATCCACTGCTCCACTACATCCTCGAATGCGATCCCTATTCAGAAATTTGATAGAAAACTGGTGCCCTCACAACATCCAGCGTAGATCCAAATGCCCTTCATGTTACTAGCTCCATAATCAGACTAGCAATAAATAACTACATGAACAGTCTACTGAATATCCTCAGTCAATACCTTCCACCAAGATAACTATGTAATAACTCTCTTTCACCACCAAACAGGAATTCATTAAATTGCTTGATGAAAAGTAATAATCCTCAACTGAACACTTATGTTTTTCACTATCTTTACAGTTTTGCACAACCTCACCTGCGGGCCAAATCAGGAAAGTCCGATCGCCCTCAAGAGCAAATACCACCAAGAACAAGCAAATTTCACACCACCTCCACTCCAAACTAGGAAAGTCCATTTGCCCTCAAGAGCGAATATCACCTTCAATCAACAATTCTTACCCCACCTGCAGGCCAAAAAGGGAAGGTCTGCTCACCCTCAAGGGAGAACATCAAAGAACTCTTCTATCAACAACCCTTAGGTTTTGCAAACTAGTTTTTCTGTCTCTACTCGCAATTCCTTCAGTGCATTGAAAGACGAATGTGACAGTGTTAGTGAAGAAGAGGTAGACCCAGATAAAAGTGATAGTCAACAAGACAACTTGAATACACCATCTAGCATAAATAATCAACTCAGTAACAGGTTACAAAATAGTGAAGAAACAACAGCATCCTTCCCCACTACTCCTAAAAACACAACAACAGGCACTGACCAGAGCAAGATTCATTCCAGCAGAAATAACCAATCTGGTAAAGGAATGCAAAACAGCGAAGAAGATATAGAGCCCCTCTCCACTACTCCTAACAACACAAAAACTAACCTGGACAACCAAATAACACCATCCGCACAAATAACTAATCCAACAATA
Organism: Halocaridina rubra; assembly: GCA_037179515.1. Lineage (NCBI taxonomy): Eukaryota > Metazoa > Arthropoda > Malacostraca > Decapoda > Atyidae > Halocaridina > Halocaridina rubra. Next base: position 41,847 of record JAXCGZ010008080.1, read on the forward strand.
GGATTCAAAACAGTGAAGAAAACAGAAAAGACAAAATAGAAGCAGTCTTTAATCAAAGCATTCCATTGAAGTCCTCTCCCCCACAGCCACAGCTACCCAATAATGCAAGTGCGAGGGGTATAGTTCAGATATATATTTGCATTCCTGGCAGCCCCCTTGAGAGAGAGATATGTGTGTGCAGATGGTGCTGGAGAGCATAAACACTGGCTGAACAGCTCCTCATATTTTGACCAATTTCGAAGATATAATGGCAAGGTAAACTACTTTCTAACATGCCCTGTGGCCAGGGACAATAAGCTTGTCCCAGGAATATATTTTGATTTAATATTGTGGACAGTGTTGGTGGTACTATATCATCATGGCCAAACCACTACCGGAGCTGAGGAACATGCAGCGTAATCAGCTGACCAGGATGACCAAAGATGAGCTCATCGATAGTATTTTAGCGCCACCGGGATAGGATGTGGGAGGTATGGAAGAGCTGACGGGGAAGGTAAATCTGCTAGTTAATGAAATCATCGAGCTGAAGAAGGTAATTACATCATCAGATAGTGCCGTTAGTAAGAAGCTTGGTACCCTACAGGAACAGGTGAACAAACTAGCGGAGATTATTGCTAGCCAGCAAAGATTTCTGGAGGTGATAGACCGGAAGGAGAGGGAAACGAATATCATAATTACTGGAGTACCTGATGAGCATGAGAGTCTAGAAGGCGCCACTAAGGATGATGACAAAATGCAGAAGATCTGGACCAAGGTGGGAGTGACAGTGGAGGGGGTGAAACACCGGAGATTGGGAACTGCAGCGGTAGGAGATAGAAGAAGGGCGATATTGGTTAACGTTCCCGACAAACAGTTGCGTGAACAAACCTTGAGTAATGCAAAAAACTTGAAAGAGGCTACTGGAGTATACAGCAAGATATACGTGAAGAAGGACGTCCACCCAAGTGTCCGAAAAGAGTGGAAACGGCTGCGAGTTGCTGAGAAGACAGAGAGGGAGGGACCGGAGAATGAAGGATGCGTTATACGCTTTGACCCCAAGGAGAGGAAATTATACCGTGATGGTGCAGCTATCAATAGCTGGAAACAACAATTTTTTTAAGTCGACCACAAAATACGAGAAAACTAAAAATTCTCTCTTGGAATATTAATGGAATTAAAACAAAACTTGAAAAGAAATGCGTAGATAACCTATTAAGAAATTATGATGTGGTAGGTCTATATGAAGTGAAAACGTCCCTAAATATTTCGTTCCCCGGTTATGTGGCAGTTAGGAGTGTAAAGAGAGGTGCGGAGCACAGAGGGGGAACTGTGGTGTTGCTAAAAAATTATTTAGTGAATATGGTTGCAAGTGTAGATATAGAGATCGAAGATCAGATATGGATTAAGTTTCGTTGTGCAACTGATATGATGTTTGGGTTTTGTGACATTCCCCCAGCTGACTCTCAGTATTATATTCACACATTTTTTTCGTCTATCCAAGAAAAAGTTAAATCTTATCCAGATAGTAAGTGTTTCATTATAGGTGATATGAACGCTAGATTTGGTAAGTTTGTGCGGGAATTAATTAAGCTTGTCGAGGTGCCAAATAATCATTTGTACTCCTATCCTACTGTACCAGACAATGTGAGACTCCCTAACGATAATGCCTATATTTTGTCAACCATTTGTATTGACTCTGAATTATTACTAGTTAATAACCTTAAGACGCCTAATGATCACTATATTAGCGACTTAACATATCGTAAAGGAAATGTATCGGTATCGGAAGTGGATACGTGTGTGGCTAGCTTCCAGGTGTTGGGCGAGGTGAGCGATTTTGCAGTGATTTGTAATGATTCGTTCCCTTCAGATCATGCACCAGTATCTGTAACAGTTTCTTTGAAGGGAGTAGATATGGTAAATCTCAGCTCCCGTGCCCAGCTCCTGGGAGAGCATGTGGTGTGGTGTGGTAGTACAACTCAAAACAGCGGAGTTAAAAAAGCATATAAATATAAATGCTATTTACGAAAGAGACTTTCGAAACAATTTAACGTAATACAAAATACCTGTCGGGATGGAGAGTGTTGACAACTTTGCTTGTAGTGTGACCGATGCATTATATCATTGTGCGAGTGTCAGTAGGGGTCAGCCTAATGAACAACAAGTGGATAATAGTATGGGAAGATGGGAGACATTATTATATGATAAGGATGATTTGAAGATTTGGCGAGCTATAGACTGGAGGGGTGAGTATGACAGAAAAGGAAATACTTATGATTGTCCTACTAATGAGGAGTTTAAAGATTATTATGAGAGTGTCTTGAATCCCCCAAATAGTGTAGAGCTCAACAATCACGATGTACCCCATGATGTATTTATTCCCGTTTTGGATGAGGCTATAACATCTATAGAAATTGATCAACAAATAAAGCAGGTGAAATCCGATAGGGCATGCGGACCGGATGGTGTATCGCCAGGACTGTTCAAGATGTTGCCAGGCTCTTGGATATTAACTCTTATGACTCTTTTTAATACAGTGTTTCAATCAGGTGTATACCCACAGTCATGGGCAAAAGCTAAATTATTTATGATATTTAAAAAGGGTGACAAAGCAAATGTGGGGAATTACTGAGGAATTAATATAATTAGCAGCATTGCAAAAATTTATGACATGGTGCTGTGTTCCCGATTAAAACAATGGTTTAAGCCATTTAGAGAGCAGGCAGGAGCCCAAGAGAAAAGGGGATGCCTGGAGCACATTGTAACCTTACGTTTGTTTTGTAACATGGCGAAGAGAAAAAAGATGAAATTGTTTATAACATTTGTAGACTTTTCACAGGCCTATGACATGGTACCGAGAAATGTTTTGTTCCGAGTATTACGGCAATTAGGGTGTGGTTCATTGATGCTGGGCACGATAATTGCCATGTATAGTGTAACAGAAAGTATTATTGGGACCGCGATAATAACCATAACGATTGGTGTGAGACAGGGCTCCCCAACTTCTTGTTTGCTTTTTATTGTATTTGTGGATGATATGAGTAGAATGAATAAAGAAGGATGTGAGTTGGATGGATTTTTTATGTGGTTGCATGTTTTGGTATTAATGGACGATACTGTACTGCTAGCGACCACAAGAAGAAATATGGTAAAGAAACTAACTATTTTGAAAAGTTATTGTACCGAATATGGCATGATGATTAATCAGTAAAAAACCAAGTTTTTTGTGATAAGCGGCGGTGAAGCAGATTCAGAGCCGTTAGTGGTGAACGAGCTAGTTGTGAACCCTTGTGATAAGTATATTTATTTAGGTTCACCATTTACGAGTGATGGGTGTGTTTCATCAGCTGTTAGAGCTCATGCTAATGCTAAGGTGTGCCATGTACTTAAATTTGTTTCATTCATAACGAAAAATAACGATATTCCCTTCATAGTGAAGAAACGAATTTTTGATGCTTGTCTTATGTCAGCACTGCTTTATGGATGTGAGTCGTGGGTGTGTTCGAATCTGAAGCCTATGATTAAGTTGTACAACTGGTATTTGAAACAGTTACTGGAAGTGAGGCGAACAACATGTAGTGACGTTTGTTATGTTGAATCTGGATACCCTCCATTGCCAGATCTTGTAAAATATAAACAGCATAAGTTCTTTCACAGAATGTGGCAAGAAAGATCCGAGGACCGAGATGACCAGCTTTCATTTGCTATTAGGACTGTCACTGAGGCGAATTATGTTACGGATAGATTGGTGAGCGAATATATTTCACGAGAGCCAGTAGATCTGAGCGTTGTGATGAGAGATGTTGTGTCTGGGATTAGGAACAGTGAGTCATCTAGACGTAAGATATATAAAGAAATTAACCCATCTTTTGACGTACATCATGTTTATAAGCAAAGACACACTATTAATAAACTGCACAGACTGTCATTTACTCGTTTTCGCATGTGTTGACATTCATTGGTGTGTGAGACAGGGTGATGGAACAGGCGAGGGCGGGGGCGGTTGCTGCCAGAGGAACGTTTGTGTATGTGTGGTGATGTACAGAATGAACAACACGTGGTTCAATATTGTCCGCTCACCGGTCACCTTAGGCAGAGTCATAATTTTGATACTTTGGAACAGTTAATGCATTCTGATCAATTCACGCCTGATACCGTATGTATGATAATTCATAATATTTTAGCATTGTATTGAATGGTGAAGGTATGGAGACCATGTTTATTTTTTACATTGAATTGCTCATTCCATATTGCCAGTTATGCCATCTATATTTGATAACGGTTTAGTTTTTGGACTACAATTTAAACTTTTGATTTTAATTTTTATATGAGATTTGTATTATTGAAGAGAGTAACTAATCTACTATGCTATGTATATAATATATCAATGTATTTTGTGGTCAATAAAGTATCTATCTATCTATCTGTTATATGTTGACAAATCAAGGCATTCCCTCAGAAGAAGTCTTGATTAAGGAGCTTTCTTGCAAGCTGAATTAGGTCTCCTTCGCAATAACGATATCAAAAGGAGTTGAATATGTGGCTTACAAACTAAATCAATGGCCTCCAGGCACAATTATCCAGCATTTTGCAGGGGCAAACAATGGACACAACCTGGGATATCTACAAAATATCCCAAACTACAGTCATACCAGAATAAACAGCAAAGAGCTTGTGAAACGATCCCCTATCCACGAGACTACAGAAAGAGACACAATACAAACCTCTCTTATCGTCGTCCATGCACAAGAGACTTCTCCTGGAGAGATGGCTCTTACAACCCTAGACACTCACCTAGCATACAAACCCTGGGAAGGCCCGATCATACCATGGCACATACTCAAATCAGCGTTACCCATCCAACGGCAGGTACAGACACCAGGATCCATGGGCTAACCATGAATATGGGACCCCCCAAGGTGGAATCCTTAGCCCCTTCCTCTTTAATTGTCTCATGGAAAAACTCATGGACATCGCACTACCACATGGAGCCAAACTCTTGAACTATGCGGATGACTTTGCCCTTGTCACAATAGGCAACAGAAACTCTAACAAGTCACAGCACTGCCTCACCAACATTCACCAAGCCTCCATCTCCCTTGTAGTTAAAATCAATGCCCGCAAAACCAAGGCCCTTCCCATCCACCAGTGGAGACCAGACACTAATCTAGTCATAGATAATGAGCCTGTGGACTGGATTACCAAGCACCAATACCTGAGTGTAATCATCGACGGCAGACTAACCATTGGACCTGAAATTCAACACTTGCGCGACAAGTGCAGCCAGCGACAAGTGGTCCTTTGTCGGATGTCAGGCCTCTACGATGGTGCATCATTAAATGTCCTCAGAAACTTCTATGTACAAGCCATACGCAGCCTCATAGACTATGCTTGTCCCACACTCTGGCTACTAAAAGACCAACAGTGGGACAAGACAGAAGTAATTCAAAACAACGCCATATGTACCATGCTAAGAGCCCTCATGTGGACCAAGAGATAAAACATCCAGATGGAATTGGGACTCATGCCACTCAAACTCAGAGCTCAGCAAAGACTGACCCTCTTTGTGGCCATCACCACCACTGCCCAACATAAATGCCTCGCTGGTACAAATCTCCATCTAGCCCTCAATCGCCACCCCAACCACCTTCCTAGAACCTGGGCAGCCAAGGTCTGCGCTATCCTGCAAGCACTGCCAGTCAGGGAGAGCATCCTAGCCAAGATACAGGACACTCCGCTTCCTGAATACAGATGCCCACCCCCATGGAATGACCAACCACTCGACAAAAAGATTGAGGTCCCTGACAACCCCAAAAGCCTGGTAAATCCGCTTGTCCTTAAAACCATATACAAGGACAAAATTCAGAGCTGGAGCAGGCCAAACTCACAAGTCTACTACACTGACGGTTCAGTAAATCAAGAAACTGGAGCCTCAGCCGCCGCCTTCACCACTGGACACCACGTCCTATCCTGGAGACTGTCAAACTCCTGCTCATCGCTCCAGACTGAGCTTGTTGCCATAGCCAACGCCCTCGACTTCTTCATCCAGCAAGGAGCTGACCATGCCCTAATTCTCTCTGACTGTAAAGGTGCCTTACAGGCCATCAAGAAGCCACACCTCAGAGACAATGTACGTATCATCACCACCATCCTCAACCACTACCACCGGACAACCAGCCTTGGAAAAGCCATCACTCTTGCCTGGATTCCCAGCCACGTCGGCATCAAGGGAAATGAGGATGCTGATCAAGCCGCCAAACAAGCCACTCTCAGCGCAGAAATTCAAATATCTCTGCCTCTTGGGATTCAACAGATAAAAAATAAAGCCTCCAAGTCACTCCTTAATGCCTTAATAACTAAACACAACCTGTGCACAGACATTGGCTCCCCCTCCACCTGGTGGTACAAAGCCACCACTGATCGTCAGCAAATCACCCTGCCTAAGAACCTTCGACGAAGCACGGCGGTCAATTTGTACCGTCTGAGACTCGGGTACATGTGCACCTGGCGAATAGTGGAGGATATTATTAGGGAATGCACCTTCTGCCAGGTAGCCTCACCACATCCACTGCTCCACTACATCCTCGAATGTGATTCCTTTTCAGAAATTCGACGGCAAACTGGTGCCCCCGCAGCATCCAGCAAAGATCCAAATGCCCTTCATGTTGCTAGCTCCATAATCAGACTAGCAACAAACAACTACATGAACAGTCTACTAAATATCATCAGTCAATACCCTCCACCAAGATAACCATGTAATAACTCTCTCTCACCTCCAAAACAGGAAGTCATTTAAATTGTTTGATGTAAACTAATAATCCTCAACTGAACACTTATGCTTTCCATTATCTTTACAGTTTTGCACAACCTCACCTGCGGGCCAAAATTGGAAAGTCCGATCACCCTCGAGAGAGAATACCACCAACAATAACAAGATTTCACCCCACCTTCTCACCAAATAGGAAAGCCCTTTCGCCCGCAAGAGCGAATACCACCTACAATCAACAAAATCTTACCCCACCTGCGGGCCACAAGGGAAGGTCCACTTATCCTCAAGGGAGAACATAAAAGAAAAAAAAATGTTATCAGGGAGTGCACCTTCTGCCAGGTAGCCTCACCACATCCAGTGCTCCACTACATCGTCGAATGTGATGCCTTTCCAGGAATTCGATGGAAAACTGGTGCCCCCGCAACATCCAGCATTAATCCTAATGCCCTTCATGTTGCTAGCTCTAAAATCAGACTAGCAACAAACAACTACATGGACAGTCTACTGAATACCATCAGTCAATACCCTCCACCCAGATAACTATGTAATAACTCTCATTCTCTACCAAAACAGGAGTTCAAGAGGTTGAGAACCAATTTCTCAACCTATCCAGGGCCATTAGAAGAATATTGTTGATGTAAACTAATAATCCTCAGCTGAACACTTATGGTTTTTACTATCTTTACAGATTGATACAACCCCACTCACGGGCCAAAAAGGGAAGAATATCATCATCAATCTGTAAGCCTAATGATAATAAAAGAGTACAAAATTACGCTGATGATTGTATTAGATGTGGTAGTAAAGGGCACAGATATTTTGAGCTGAACAAATGTCAAGCCAAAGACAAAGAGTGTAGTAAATGTAAGAAATTAGGTCATTTTGCTAAAGTGTGTATTTCAAGAAGTTGAACATCAATTCGAAATATAATCTAAGAAAGCGAAAATGATAGTGAAGAATATGTGTACAAGGTTTATAGCCATAGGCAAAGTGATAACCCTATATTTATAGATGTCATATTTAATGATCAAGTCGTACACATGTTACTGGATACAGGTGCTCAAGTATCAATCATTCCTGAAAACATTGCTGCTAAACTTCTAGGTTTAACTATACAACCTAGCACCAATATTTTAAAGGACTACAGTAACCAGAATATAGGTTTAAAATGTATCTTTGTTGCTAGTAACAGGTAACAGACCAACTCTAATGGGTCTATCTTGGTTGAAAATAATACCAGTAGATTTACCAGGACTACTAAAGGTAAATGAGAAATCACAGAAATCATTCACAATGGAAGAGTTATTTGCTAAATATAGTGGTATATTTGATGATAATGTTGGAAAGCTTCTTTGTGTCTCAAATCAGATGCCACTCCAAAGTTTTGTGCTCCCAGACAGCTTCCTTATGCACTAAAATCATTGGTTGAGCAAGAAATTCATAGGCTAGTAGCTAATAAAATTTGGGAGAAGGTAACATTCTGAGTGGGCCACACCGTTAGTACTGGTGGTCAAAGACGATAATAGTATTAGAATATGTGGTGATTATCAGATTACGGTAAACCCACAATTACAAATAGCCCAACACCCGTTACCTAGGCCAGCTGATATGCTCGCCAAATTCGGCAGTTGTAAAGTCTTTTCTAAGATAGACCTCAAACAAGCCTTTTAACAGCTGGAGTTAGATGAGAAGTCTCAGGATATGTGCACATATAATCCGCACTTAGGACTGTATAGACATAAGCATTTTCCCTATGGGATTGCTACCAGCCCTGCTGTATGGCAACAGACAATGGACAAAATATTTAATGGAATAGATAATGTGTTTGTATTGTAGATGATATACTCATTGCAGGCAAGACTATAGCAGAACACCATCAGAGACTTGAAGCAGTTTTCAAGTGCATTGGAGAAAATGGCTTGAAGGTAGAGAGAGACAAATGTCATTTCCAAGTAAAGTCTGTAGAATATTTAGGCTTCAAGATAGATGAACATGGAGTTCATAAGACAAATGATTTGGTGAAAGCGATAAAAGAAGTTAAAGTTCCTAAAAATGTTGGCGAGTTACGATCTTTCCTAGGGTTAGTAACATTTTATGGTAATTTCATACCCAATCTTTCTACGATAGCACACCCTTTGTATGAACTGTTAAAAAAAGGTGTTGACTGGGAATGGTCAGGAGAATGTCATCATGCATTTGATAGTATAAAAAGTGAGTTACTTTCTAAAAGGTTTCTCACACATTATCAGCCACATTTACCAGTGAAACTTACATGTGACACTTCATCTGTAAGACTAGGTGCAGTCCTTTCCCATGTTATGTCAGATGGAGTCGAGATGCCTATAGCCTTCGCTTCACGATCATTAAACAATGCTTAGAGGAATTACTCTCAAATAGAGAAAGAGGGACTAGCTTTAGTATTTGGTGTTAGGAAGTTCGCTATTTACTTATATGACAAGCAGAAATTCACTTTAGTGACAGACCATAAGCCATTACTAGCTATATCAGGCTCAAAAGCAGGATTACCAACAATTGTTGCAGTTATAATACAAAGATGGGTTATTACGTTAGCCGCATAAACATTTTAGTTGGAATATAGTTCCACAAATAAGATTGCTAATGCTGATGCATTGTCCAGACTGCCAGTAGATGATGCTCCACGTGGAATTTAACATAGTATTTTAATGGCTGATAATCTTAATTTTCCAGTCAACTCTAAGGAAATAGTTCAGAAAACAAAACTGGACCCAGTTTTGTTAAAAGTCTTACAAGCTTTAATTTCTGGACATAGCCTATGTCAAAACCAAGAAGAGTTGAAACCATAATTACCACTTTGGTCAGATTTAACCATTGAAAATGGATGTATTATGCAAAATGCTAGAGTAGTTATTCCTAAGATTTTGCAGTCAGGCTCTGAAGGAAATCCATGCTAAACATTTAGGTATTGTTAAGTCAAAGGCAACTGCCAGGTCATTTCTATGGTGGACAAACACTGACAAGGATGTTGAGAGATATGAACAATGTGAAAGCTGTAATGCACATCAGAATAACCTGCCGCCAGCACATCTGCACCCATGGGAGTACCCGTAGAAGGCATGGCAGCGTATTCATTTAGATTTTGCAGGACCATTTTTAGGAAGGTATTATTTGATAATTGTTGATGCTTATAGTAAATGGCCTGAAATAATTCCTATGTCAAGTACCACTACACATGCTACTATGTCGGCACTTATGCCAGTATTTGCTACTCATGGATTATCAGAAAGAATTGTTACTGATAATGGTACACAATTTTGTTCTGATGAATTTGCTAATTTTTTTTTTTTAATCAAATGGTATTTCTCATACAAGATCTGCACCCTATCATTCGTCTACAGATGGAGAGGTAGAAAGGTTTGTGCAGACTTTCAAACATAATATGAAATGTAGAGGAGCTACACAGGATAAGAATAATGTAGTTAATAATATTAGTAAGCTTTAGCTTCAGTATAGAGCAACAGGACATGCCTCTACAGGACAATCTCCATCAATTTTGTTAATGGGAAGGAGAATCAGGACCAAAATGGATCTCGTTGTTCCTAGTTTCCAGCCTGAGCAGATTAATCATGGATGGAACCAAATGGAAAATCCAGAGAGAGTAAGACATTTCAAGGAGAGTGATTATGTCATGGTACATGTTTATATCTGCAATGATAAATGGAAACAAGGTATTGTTAAAAACAAGATAGGAGATTTAAATTATGACGTTGAAGAAGACGGTATTGTGCATAGAAGACATGTATATCAGCTAAGAGGTAGATCAGTGGCAAATGATCAGGGTCAGGTTAGACATTATATAGAGAGTGTTAACTCAAATGAGTCTAAGTACAAGAAGTCCATCGACCAGACCTGGAGGATTAGACTTGTAGGAAAATTAACCTTTCCAAAAGGGGGAAGGAGTGTTATGTATGTACCCACCATTAAATAATGTAGACGTTGTTTACTTCGTCTCATTTAAATCCTATAGAAACTGGATAATAGTTGATTGCCGATGAGAATGGATTACCATATACTTATATACGAAGCAGGGAATAATCAGAGACAGTACTAATATATTTTGTCACTCTACCCACAGGTATGAGCAAGTATATATATTCTTCCACACTGAAACACAACAGATGTTATGAAACTTTGTTAAATAAATATGTTGTTGCAAAATAATATAATCAACATATAGGTTCAGAACTTTCAGATTTATTACCTGGAATACCAGGAAGGACATTGAATCGCTCTCATTTTGCGTCCAAACATCCCAGAGGCAAGATCTCGCCTCAGCAGTCAAGCTTATTTCAAACGTTATTTACATGGTGTCTTCACAGGAATTCATCTGGCACAAACAAGGTGAGGGATAGTGTATGGCAAAGCTTCTTGGTCAAGCAAATTGGGAATTCGAGAACTGGTTAAACTCGCTCCTGGTTAAATTCGTTACTGGTCAAGTCCTACTAAAATTTTCTCAGCTTCTATTCCCATACAAAACGAACATTTGTAGATTACCTAACTGGAATCTCATTCGCCAAACTTAATTTCTTAACCTGGAAATTACCTCTTGATATACACTGATAAGAAATTTCTGTCATTGAATGTGCCAAACAAAAATCTCATCCTCAGAAGATTGGTTATGACCCCGTAAAAATCTATCCCTTTTCCTAACAAATTCTGACTTCATTTCACCCCTTTCTATCATCGTATATAAAGTGTTTTACATAAAAAATTCGTGAATAAAGATATTTGCTATATAAATTGCAAGTAATTAATCATTTAACTAAAGTATTTTATGCTATAAACCTTAAATAATTAAAAAGTAATTTTACCCTGTTGGTGTGGTGACTATACCCAGAATGCCTGCTTTCACCTGGTCAATGAATAGTCTACACTCAGATTTTTGCAGGCTACCGTACACAAAAATATTTACTCAACCAACTTCAAATAAAGTTGGGCTAAAACTTACTGGCTTATAATTAAATGTAACAGACAAACTGTACGGTACTAAAGGGGAAGGGCATGAGATATGTTTGCTTAATAGTAGTGGAGAACTCCCACTGGTAACCGAACACTGCATAAATCCAGGCTTAAATGAAAGACTCATCGATAAAATATAAAAATATATTGAAAAAAATTAATATTATAATGGAGAGTAATATTTCAGCATAAAAGAAAAGGAAAAATTTTACTTTAGTTTAGGCGGCAATAAGGTAAATTTTACAAAAATAACAAAGAGTTATAGCTCCAGGCACGACTGCTGGATACATCAAAACAAACAACACTTAATATCGAAATAATGATTGTTCAAAATCCAAGAACTATATACAATATTGAAACACAGTCACTGCTTGACAAATTCGACAGCACTAGTCCAAGGGGCGAAATGGGAGGCTCATAAATTTACACGAATTTTTAGAGTCTCTAACAATAGCTCATCACCTGGTGCCGTCCTCAGAGAGAGTCCTCGTCCGTTCTGTAAACAAATCAGACGAGCATCACATTCTAAAATAAAAGGATATAGTTTTATCATATTTTACATAACTAAGGATTTCCTAAGATTTAGATTAACTTTACTAACAAATCCCATTTATTCATGAGAAAATGATGAAATTAATGACAAAATAAATGATTGTTATAATATAGTCTCTCAAACGAATATATACATGTAGGCTGATGCAATGCTAATTATGGCATTACAATAAAACACACACAAGGTATAACTAATGAAACTGTGTGATAGACAGATCACCACAGTTGGCTTTGCAAATAATTCGTGTTAACCACAATTTACGAATACATACTGTATTTATCTTGCTGATTCTTCATATATTGGGGATAAAGTGTTTTGACTTATAAGTTGGGAATACTTCAAAAGGTGGTTTGGCCCCTTTTCATTGCAAATAGTTCTTGATAACCAAAAGTGAATGAATACTGTATTTATCTTGTGCATTCTTCCTTTATCGTAAGTAGTGTTTTACTATATAAATTGCAAATGATTAATAAACATTGCAACTTTCGTGATTGCCCACAACTTAAGGAATACATACTGTATTTGTCTTGCTTATTCTTTATTTATTGTGAATAAATTGTTTTCCTTTAATACCGGCAAAGAATTAATGGTTTTGTATGCTCTTACGGTAGCGTAAATATTTCTGGATAGCTGTGACTAAACAATATTTTTTCATCCAGTAGAATAATATTGGAAACTCATGATAAGTGTGCTTGTGCTTTCGGTTTTCCCATTATTAACGGTGTGTCGTTTCTGTTTCTGCAATTGAAGTGTCTTCTATTTTACTTTGCCTGTGTGACAGAGGTGATCGTCGAGTTGAGGCCAAAGTCTTGGCATCCCGTCTGTGGTGCTGGGAAACAAAATCATGCTCACCATCTCCGGGATTCGAGGCGGCATTCCATAAATTTAAATATGAAATTTGCTCCATCTCCAAAAATTAATTCAATTTTTCTTATTGTGTCATTGTATTTCCAAAATTAAAAGAAAGTTGAATTCTGAGTTTCATTTAATCGAGTAGTAGTATACGGGTGGAGTGTTCAAGTACAGTAATGTCTGTCCTGTCTGTTTGTGAGCTCTTAACCAAGTTCAGTACTTTGAGTCCCTTTAGTAAAACAGAAACTTAACAACCTTCCCATTCCCACAGAAGAAATAGAAGGTTTTTGAAGGAATAAGTCCATATGCTAGTAAAAAGTTCAATTTAACAAATAGCAATGATTCAAAAAATGACGGCTGGTGTGTTACAACCCATAGTTGAAACCAATGTACAACCTGAAGGCACTGAAGCATCCTTGAAAGATCAAACAAACCTTACTTATGTCAGAAGTAATAGACCAATTCAAAATGCTTTTAGTTCTCGTAAATCATAACAAAATGTCAAGAAACATATAAGGCTCATTTAACAGTGTGAAATGTATGTTAAATTTTGATCATATTTTCTGCAGGTTGATTTTAATAATATATTTTGATACCTAAAGAGTCGTCTTTATCCTTTTCATATTACAAATATAATTTTCTTATTTTTAGTATTGATGAATCTGCTTTTATAAATATATATATATATATATATATATATATATATATATATATATATATATATATATATATATATATATATATATATATATATATATATATATATATATATATATATATATATATATATATATATATATATATATGAGAGGAGGGATGTTATAATATATGGAGCCGTAACAAAGGCATATTATAAAGTTGTAGGCTGACAACTTGTCTGCTAATAACGTTTCCTTGCTTGATATGACAAAAGAAATGTAAACATCACTGTGATCATCTTCTTCACCAAATATAAGTCAATAGAGCACGTTAGGTTACATGCCTGCTATAATTTTGTTTATATTTTATTAGTTATTGTCGAGTATTTATAAAGGGCTCTTCTCTTGAAACTATTATATTATTATTAATTTTTTTTGCAGGTATAACAATTTGGTAATGTATTGGCGTGGAAACCGTATCAGTTGTTTCAGTCCCATTGCATATATATATTACTTGGTTTTATTGACAGGTATTATCATCTCAGCAAACGAAAATTAACTAATTTGACTCTAGAAATATGAAATTTGAGTTGTGGTTTTCGATGATTAAGACAAATTTTGGCCATAATAGTTGTGGAGGATTTCTTATATAGTATTAACCTTCGATCTCATAACCCCCTAAGTTCAGAAATCCTGAAATGGTTTGTTTAAGGCCTACAAACGATCTCGATATTAAGTCATCTACCAATGAAGATATAATTCATATCACCTGCATAAGCATACTGGCAAATATTTATATAGGGGCTTTTGAACTGCTATGTGAATTACTGAATAACATATTCTCACCTTAGATTAAGACTTCCTCATACAGAATAATAAATTTTACAACATATATTCTACCTACAGGTGTTCTACTAAAATGAGCTCATTCTGTCCCTCACACGTAGCTATAAACATTGTTAGAAACATTTCCTGTACTTATCTATCTTGAAGCCCAAATGTCGACAACCAACAGCAAACAATCACAGGACTCATGATCAAGCACTAATATTTTCTTAGTCTATATATATCAAATGAACGTTCTTCAACACGAGTGTCTTGTAGTGTCTCACGAGCACAACTAAACTTGTCAGTAAAGAAAAGTGTCTCACACACTCCCCTCATCTGTACTGGTCTTTGGTACTAGGGCTTACTAGGATTTCCTCCCGTTAGGTAGGAAGATGGGCGGAAACACTGTTACATATAATGGTTCTTTGTTTGCATGGGCACTGCAATTTTTAGCGTCTCAGATTTCTCTCTCTCTTCTACAGCTAGCCTAGATAATGAATTACACATTATTCATAAGAAATTACGTGTATGCTTGATGTAAATGAATGGGTATACATATTGTGTCTGTATATGTAGACATACACACAAGCTACAATAAAAACAAAGCTGTCATACAAACAACACTTACATATGTAAGTAGACATAAACTGTCTTTAAATATATTGAAGACATCCTGGGCCACTCCGAAAAACAGAAAAAGGAGGAGAGTCTCCCAGTGAGTGCTACAATTTATCATCGAGGATTAAGCATGCCTGTAGTTCTTCAGCCATTTTGCAGCTTGACGTTCAGGTCTTTCATAATTTAATGATTATCACTGCATACTTCTGATAACAGGTCTTCTCAAGAGAGCATTTCAGACCAAGTTCTCTGAATAAGAATTTTCCACTTCTTAACAAGGGTGAAATTAGACCTAATAGGTTAAAAACTAGCCTCACCAATGACAGTTTTTATTTGGTTAACACTTCTTCTCCAGCCTTCAGGTCTTTCAAAGACAACTTGTTAGTATTAACATTTCGAATTAA
Source organism: Halocaridina rubra (assembly GCA_037179515.1). Taxonomy (NCBI): domain Eukaryota; kingdom Metazoa; phylum Arthropoda; class Malacostraca; order Decapoda; family Atyidae; genus Halocaridina; species Halocaridina rubra. The sequence continues at coordinate 57,486 of JAXCGZ010008080.1, forward strand.
ACCTAAGACTGATACTTCAAAAGATCTAGGTTTTACATAAAAAAATATTTGTCCAGTACCTTTTGAAGCTTTGTTTTTTTGGAATTCCACGCTTGAGGTGATATATCGGCTTCTGCCAACTCTACATTTGCTGTAGTAATATGTCATATTGTTTCTCTTTACTGTCAAAAGCACCCAACAAATTATCTACACAAATATTCTCCAATATTTTCTTCAGCTGTTCTACTAGAGATTTCATTTGTCCAGAGGCTTTCTGATAATTGTGTGTGAGAGGAGGGTGGATAAACTTGTAAGGAACAGAATCTGTAAAACTCCTAAGTGTAGTTTATCAACATAAGTCACTTCGTGCTTATTTACTCCAAAACTTTCTAGCTCCCACAGCTAATCAACAGGCTCTATAGCCTTTTCAATCAACTCTCGTGTAGCAGTAGGTAATAGTTGTATTCCTACTTGCATAGCAAGTGGGTTTTGTACATTACTGTTTTCATGTTGAAAATCATGAGGAAAATGACAATAAAACATGAATGTTTCCATCAAGTTATAAATATTACATTTGTTAATATCACTAACAATGTGACTGAAATGCAATTATCAAATGACAATCCCAATATTCTCTAGCATGTCACTATTCATATCTTCATCAGCCAACTTGTGACCATTAGACTTTTACACAGTTGCAACCTTTGCTATTCCTGGAGTGTGCATGCTAATTAGTATATCATCAATAACAAGTAAATTAACTCTGGCTCTTCTTTGCCATACTTCAAAAATTACATTTACAACAGGAAAACTTCCTTTCTTTGTTTCAGAACGAACAGCATCAATACCAAAAATAATTTCATCTACTTGGCTTAATTTAAGCCTTTCAGTTAATTCCCTGTTTATAAAGGAACACTGCGAACCTGTATCAAAGAAAGACCCAGTGCTTACCCAAAATCTTCTCTTTGAATTGCTTGCTTTTCCACCGGCAGTGAACAAAGTACATGAGGGTAAACTCGGTCTCATTTCTTGCCATTGTACTGCATTCATAGCCATCACACCAATATGTTTCTTGTCCTTTTCTGAGTCAGAATGTTGTAGGTCATCCCTTGGCTCATCTTTTAATATTGAGCTATTTTCCGATTGTTTTCCTAAAAACTTACTCTTTGAATCCTTTAGGAAACTTCACTTCACTTTGTGATGACCATTTTTGTTACAGCTGGTGCAGTTTAACTGAGTGTAACATTCATTTGCATAATGATCTGACTGAGTACATCTCAGACACTTACTACTCTTTCTCAATTTGCCTCTACGTTCATTTATACTAACTACCTAATTACACTACTCAGACTTATCAACTTGCCAGTCACAAAACACTTTGTCTGATTTATTATTTATTCCTTTTGCAACAGCACCATAACTACCTACACTCATTTTATAGGACTGGGTTTCATTTCTCTGGTAGGTTTGGGTCTTCTCCTTTGTTGCATCTTTAGTGTTGTTGCCTTCTATATGATGTCGGCCATATTTTTAGATAGT
>JAXCGZ010008081.1:0-2500 GCA_037179515.1 Halocaridina rubra
CACGTTTATTAGTTGACGTCATCAACTGACATATGTGCTTAGTTACTGCCGGTATGGGGGTCCCCTTAAACACACACACTAGAGGGTTTAGGGGCGCTGTTACCAACGAAAAATAAACCTTAAATGATTGATATATATTTTAGCTAATTTTTAAAGATAATGGCTAACTGAAATACTTTCAGATTTCTATAATTATTTTCGAATCGACATCGTTAAGTCGACGCAATCTGTCAAACTTCGGAATCTTCGCATCTCGACACATACACCACCCCTTACCTTTCTCAATTGTTGATGGCTTAAAGTTGCTATGTCAGAACGCTTGCACGCTTGGCATTTTGCTTCCTAAATCGATAGGTTCTTCCCGTTCATAATTCTGACGGCGAATAAAGCCGATAAGAGTTAATTTTACAGGTTTTATGGGTCGGGTCTGATACCGGAGAGAGATGAGGAACAATGCGAGGGGCACGAGAGAGGATACCCAACGCTCTCAGGGAAATATGATCCGAGAGAGAGAGAGAGAGAGAGAGAGAGAGAGAGAGAGAGAGATTTATATGACCACTTTTAGTATTCATGTTTTGTACATACACATGCCTCATTCCCCCTTCTAAGGGGGGTGGCCGAGTCAAGAAACGCGCATTCACCACGATCCACACACACCTCAACCACTCCTCTCAGCCTTTTGGGGATAAAAGGTTGCCACGTCTCCTCCCCCTTCCACCCAGCTTGGGTCACCCACAAGGTAGGCGGGCCAAGATATTTCATAATGAGGACCGACACCCGCAGCAGGTTTATCCCCACCGCTTCATCACATGGCAACTCCCTTCACAACCGTCCACCACAGTTCACCGAGTTAGCAGGCGCGAGAAATCCCTTTGGGCTGCGTCACATATGCACAATCCTCCACTCAGTCCTATCTCTTCCACGCCCTCTTCCCTGCTCCACTGACATTCCACGTGCATTCAGTGCTCTTTTCACGCCATCCATCCATCTCATTCTAGGTCTCCCTCTTGACCTAACTCCAATGACTTCTGCACTCCACACTCTCTTCACTATTCGTTCATCCTTTACATGTGTTCAAACCATTCAAGACACTCTGATCTAACCTATCCGACAGCTTCATTCCTACAACCGTTCTCTGTAATGTTTCGTTTTACCAGTTTATGTCTGTATTAATCCCCATTCGAATGGGGGTGGCCACATACGGTTGGAAATGGAGAATTATGAATGGATGACCTTCTTAATGTCCCGCTGTGGGATCGAATACAGGATTATCACTTTCCGAGCACAATGCTCTAACCCCTACGCAACCGCTGATGTGTTTCAAGTATTCAGTATTCTGTATAATATGCAAAACTAAATATACATTTACTATAATCTTTAAACAATACTTTCTGGGATTTGTATATAACAGCAATGAATAAACACTACTCACATGTACATTATCTATGTATATACATGTCACATTTGCATACCATGTACATACCATGCCAACACACCCATGTAAACTAACATTCATCCATCCATCTATAAACAGCTCTTAAGAATGTACTTGTTTTCTTTTTCTGTAAACGGAGATTTATTTGTCATTTATAGTGACGTAAACTAGTCAGTCTATATTAATCTGTCTACTTGTGTCTGTCTGCGTGACTTTCTTTCCATTTTATAGAAGAAAAAAAAAAGGTCAAGGTATATTCGAAGTGAAATAAACATGTTCTGCCTATCTGGCTGCCATCCTATATATCTATCTATTTGCTAAATCAAGTCCGTCTTTTAGAAATTATTATGATCTGTACCTGTAATAATAATAATAATAATAATAATAATAATGAGGAGGAGGAGGAGAAGAAGAAGAAGAAGAAACAGAAGGAATATAAGTAATAGGAAGAAAATATTTTAGTTTTAGAAAAATACGGAAAGGCAGATATCCACAACATGAAATGGAACATAGTAATAATATAAAATACATGAAATTCACACAAGAGATCGTTCTATGAACACCTGTTAAAATACTCTCACTCTCTCGATGCTTAACGATTCTCTCTCTCTCACTCTCTCTCTCTCTCTCTCTCTCGATGCTTAACATAAATGAAATAAAGTAATACCATATGCATACGTCTCATCTCTCTCTCTCTCTCTGGCTTCTTATAAATGAAGTAACACCAAATGCATATTTGACAGAATCAACTACAGTAAACGGTATGGAGAAAGTTATATCAAACCCTTCGCCACAAATCATTATAGCAAAAATTAATACTTCATAAAACTATATAAGAATTAAAAAGACAAAAAGTAGAATCCAAATCTCATTTTCAAAGTGTGGAAGTTAAGATATATATATATATATATATATATATATATATATATATATATATATATATATATATATATATATATATATATACATATATATATATATACATATATATATATATATATATATATATATATATATATATATATATATATATATATATATATATATATATATATATATATAATA
>JAXCGZ010008081.1:7500-37500 GCA_037179515.1 Halocaridina rubra
CTCTCTGGCGACTAGTATTGTCTTTGGCTCCAAGTTTTACTGCCGGATGCCTTCTTGACAACAACCATCGCTAATTATCCGGGCTTGAGACCAGCATCGGGTTGAATTTCCTTGCTCCTCCAGAGGCAGGTTATACTTTTCTCCTGAACGTATCCGTAAATATTAATCCGAACGTATCCGGAGTTGGGACCGTGATTCTGATGGTATACCCACTCAGTGAAAGTCTTATTCATAACTGTCAAAACTAGACTGGCAAGGTTTTATAATACTAATAAAGATAGATAGATAGGTAGATAGAAAGATAAACAGAGAGAGATACATTATTACCATTATCGCTTGCCTGTCTAGTATAAAATATGACCACCAATAATCTGCGTTGGAAAAGTGTCTATTTCGGTACTTAAATACAGACAGGTTATAATAATATTCAAGATCATTATTGATCTGTTTAAAATTAATAAAAAAATCTATTCGGTTGCATTCTGCATATTGCGATACAATTTATAATTCCAAAATTAAATAATTTGATAGGAAACTCTCTCTCTCTCTCTCTCTCTCTCTCTCTCTCTCTCTATATATATATATATATATATCTCTATATATATATATATATATATATATATATATATATATATATATATATATATATATATGTGTGTGTGTGTGTGTGTGTGTGTGTGTGTGTGTGTGTAGAGAGAGAGAGAGAGAGAGAGAGAGAGAGAGAGAGAGAGAGAGAGAGAGAGAGAGAGAGAGAGGAGAGAGAGAGAGAGAGAGAGAGATTGGATGAAAATATAATTTTCATGAGGACTTTTATTCGAGTATTCAAAGTATGAAATAAAAAACTTTAGAAAAAGACGTATACATCAAAGAGTCACGCGACTACACGCCTTCCTCAGAATATTTCCGGCTATATTTTAATGGTTCTCAGGCGGGGATTCCCCCATCTCTGTTTAACCACCCCCATAGCACTTAAAAGAGTTGATAATAATACTCTCTTTTAAACATATATTCGGTAACTCTCTATCTATCTATCTATCTATCAATCTGTCTGTCTGTCTATCTTTCTATCTTTAATATAACTGTGACCTCGCGTAGTTTTTGTATTCCAACTATACATGCATACATACATACATACGTACGTACGCACATGCATACACACATTCATTAAGATATTTCAAGACGTTTTTAATTTATTCGAATGTAATGACCTCTTTTCAAAGACACACAACATCAGGCACTTAGTGTTATAGCAACAGATGGATAGATAGATAGCTAGCTAGGTAGGTAGGTGGATAGGAAGGTAGGTAGGTAGCTAAACAAGTAAACAAGATAGATAGCTATATATACAATATACAAACATACAGATCAACAAATACATACATAGAGATAAGTAAATATGAAAACTGGCAAAGATAGATAGATATATAGATAGACAGACAGATATATACAGATCATTGACTAAATAAAGAGAAAACACAGATTGTTATGGTTACAATTTACAAACAAATAGATCGAAAAAAAACAAAAACAAAAAAGATAAATCAACAAAAACAAAAAAACAGACATGTAGACAGATTGATAGACAGACATATAGATAGGCAGCACGACAGATAGGTTACTAAAAGAAGCAAACATATAGACAGATTGATAAACAGACATATAGGTAAATAGAATGACGGATAGGTAACTGAAAGAAACAAACATACAGACATGTTGATAGACAGACATATAGATAAGCAGAACTACAGATAGGTAACTAAAAGAAACAAACATATAGACAGATTGATAGACAGACATATAGGTAAGTAGAACGACGGATAGGTAACCAAAATAAACAAACATATAGACAGGTTGATAGACAGACATATAGATAAGTAGAACGACAGCTAGGTAACTAAAACAAACAGACATGACAAATTGATACAGACATATGACAAATATGGATAATTTAACACACACACACACACACACACACACACACACACACACACACAGATATATATATATATATATATATATATATATATATCAATATATATATATATATATATATATATATATATATATATATATATATATATATATATATATATATATATATATATATAAACACGAAACTAAACAAATAGACAAGATACAAACAAATTTATGGACACACAAACAAGCAGATAAATACGTAAACAGACACACAGCTAGACAGACAGATATCTAGATAGATGCATATAAAGACAGAAGGGAGACAGAAACACAGATAGGCTGCTAAACAAATAGACAGAATGCAAGTTAAAGACAGACAGACCGACAACCATAGCAAACTGACTCACAGCTAGATAGATAAAAAGATAGACAGTTCCCAAGCTATTTTGTGGCATACTAGGGTATTGATCTTAGAAGGCCCTCCTCCTCCGTCCCCTCTTTGACCCTCTCCCATTCTTTCCCCATCCCAACCTCTGCAGTCTCGACCACTTTCCTGAGGTGACTGACCTCATTTGACCTTGGCCTGGAATGACCCTAAATCTGCCTTGCCCTTAGATGACCCTGAAACTGCTTTGCCCATGAATAACCATGAAATAGCCTTCCCTTTACCCTTTGATGACTCTGAAACTGCCTTGCCTTTGAAATTAGATAACCCTTGAAATGCCTTGCCCTTGACCTTAGATGGCCCTGGACTGACTTACGCTTTGCCCTTGGATGACCCAGAAACTGCCTTGTCCTTTGAAGAAAACTTCCAATTTATGTGCTAAACATTTTAATGCCACCAGATTAGCATATTTCTTTCCTATAACGCCTTCAAAATCCACCCACAAAATCAACACCATTCTAAATCCGTATTAAGGAGTTGTGAATTATTTTCAGTCCTGCTTATTTGGACTATTTTTTTATTTAATTTCTACTAATTTTAGAGTGTAAATCATACACAGAGGTAAATCATATTCGTGGATAACATATTAAAATCAGTACACACACACACACACACATTTTATGATGAGGTAAGCCAAATCTTACAGGAAAGAGAGGGCTGGGCAGATTGCATATTCCTAGACTTCCAGAAAGCGTTTGACACTGTTCCACATGGGAGACTTATTAGGAAGCTGCAATCAATGGCTAGAATAGGTGGAAATGTCTTGGAATGGATAAAAACTTACTTAGAAGGAAGGGAACAGAGGGTTAGAGTAAGACACTCAGTGTCTGAATGGAGAAGAGTTAGTAGTGGAGTTCCACAGGGTTCAGTTTTAGGGCCACTTTTGTTCCTTGTATATGTAAATGACCTACCAGAGTCTGTAAATTCATTCATGAATATGTTTGCAGATGATGCAAAGATTGTGAAGAAAGTAAAAAACGAGAACAATGGTAGAGAACTTCAGGAGGATCTAAATAATCTGCATGAGTGGTCAGAAAAGTGGCTAATGAAATTCAATACCTCAAAATGTAAGGTAATGAGAATAGGTACAAGTGCAAGAAGGCCCAAGCTTGACTACTCGGTGGTTGGAGTACAACTTCAAGAGACAGAAAATGAGAGAGATCTAGGAGTAAACATACTGGCAGATTTGTCTCCAGAAATACATATAAATGGCGTAGTAAGGGCAGCATATGCATTCTTATCAAATGTAAGGGTAGCCTTCAGGCACATGGACAAGGAAATGTTCAGAAATATTTATGTAACCTATGTGAGGCCAAAACTCGAATATGCAGCCCCCTTTTGGAATCCGCACTTGAAAAAGCACATAGCTAAGCTTGAAAAAGTTCAAAGACATGCCACGAAACTGGTGCCAGAAATACGCAATCTCGGTTATGATGAGAGGCTGAGGGAATTAGACTTGCCATCACTCGAAGCTAGAAGAGTAAGGGGGGATATGGTGACAGTCTTTAAATTCCTTCATGGCTATGATAGAGTGGATAGGGATCGATATTTCGATATGGCTGGCTCTAGAACTAGAGGTCATAGTTTGAAGCTTCGTAAGAAAACTTGTTTGCAGGATGTAAGGAAATACTTTTTCAGTGTAAGAGTAGTTGATAATTGGAATTCGCTAAGCGAGGAGGTAGTTAATGCTATCTCAATCCATAGTTTTAAGGACAGGTACGATAAGTATCACTAAGTCTAAAAATGGAACCGATCAGGAGACGGGAAGATACGAGCTTTGGGCTCTTTCTCGTAAACACAATTAGGTAATCACACACACACACACACATATATATATATATATATATATATATATATATATATATATATATATATATATATATATATATATATATATATATATATATATATATATATATATATATATATATATATAGAACAACGACAAATAAGCAAATAAATCACAATAAATTTCCTGAGAAATGTCGAGTCATGCAACTCTAGACTGGGCTATGGGAGTGATATTTAGGACTTCCTAAGTTACGTACATTTTGGTATTTTATAAAGGTTAAATCGTTGAAATTCGACACTTGAATGTCATCCATGTATGGGCTATGGTACGGCCTTGGACTATCTTTGCATCTGACATAGCCTATTCCTTTGATTTAGGCTGTAAAGAAACAAAGTATGTTCATATCCTTGACTTGTTTTGAAACCATGTTTAAATTCATATTATATATAGCTTAAAGATGTGAATTAACTCTCTCTCTCTCTCTCTCTCTCTCTCTCTCTCTCTCTCTCATAGATGTTTAAAAAATAGTTTTCTTAGTATCACTTTGACTCGTACTACAAGGTAAAGCCCTAATCTATTCTCTTTGTGTGTGTGTCAGTTATGCTTTCACGCACGCACGTACAAACACGAGTGTCTATACCATGGCGTGTGCTTGGAGCTCTCGTGAGCAATGAATTCAATGAAAATCAGTCACATCGAAAACGAAATATGAGATTATTATTATTATTATTATTATTAGTAGTAGTAGTAGCAGTAGTAGTAGTACTAGTAGTAAGATCATATTACAGTGTTTCGTACCCTTCAAAACCTGTTGACTACTGCTATCACTATTTTACTGGCATTTCGAGGACAAAAAACGTATTATTATTATTATTAGGTATTGTTGTTAGTAGTAGTAGTAAGGTATAACAATGTATTGTATTCCTTAAAATCTTGCTCACCACCACCACTACTACTAGTACTAGCTAGTAGTATTATGGTATAACAATGTATTGTATTCCTCAAAATCTTCCTCCAAACCACCACTACTACTAGCCATTACCTCTATTGATTAAAAATGGCATATAATACATTACCGACTAATAAAAACGATATCAGTGACGTAAAATATCAATATCGAGGTTCGATATTAGCACTATTACCATACAAATAAATCGGGCTTTGCTGAGAGAGAGAGAGAGAGAGAGGCTCCACTGGGGTGGCTTTATGGCTATTTCCTCTATTCAATCTCGGCTTCTCTTTCTATTGGCTCTTTGTTATTTTCTCTATTTCATTTTGGCGTCTTTTAATGTCATTTATCGCTATTTCATCATTATTTATTATTTTTCTCTCTAACCTTTGTTTTTGAGTCGGATATGTACAGTCGGCAAAATTAATAATCCAGGTTAGAAATGTTGACTAAACGCATTCTGGAGAATTCCGCTCAAAGCTTCCCTAAGTCATGTAGGGATTAACAGTATTATAATTTGTGGAGGGCCTTAAAATATACTTCCTCCCTTTTAAATATATAAAAATACTACAAACAGTTCCGTCTTTTTGCACCAGTTCAAGTTTATTTACGGTCTGCCTTTGTGTAAACTTATTAATACCCTCTCTCTCTCTCTCTCAGTATTTTTACTTTTTCATATTTACACCTACAGAACACATATTTATCTTTTTGCATAAAGATAATTTATGAACTCTTAATGATAATAATAATAATAATAAGAAGAATAAGAAGAAGAATAATAAGAAGAAGAAGACGAAGAAGAAGAAAACTTGCGTTCTAGCTCTTAGAACAAATTCACGATGAATGACTCAGAGTTGAATGTCCGTTCCGTAAAAACCCGTTCAATAAGCTGAATTTTACGTGTTATGTCGAATTGAATACATGTCGTCACGAGAGATCGATAAATGTATATTCAACGCACAATCCAATGACCAGTTGAACCGTTGGTTGCTGATAGTTACGTCAACCCATAAGCCATTGGCTAGTTAGACCGTTGGTTGCTGATAGTTACGTCAACGTTTAAGCCATCGGCTGGTTAGACCGTTGGTTGCTGGTAGCTACGCCAACGCACAATCCATCAGCCTGTAGACAGTTGGTTGCTGGTAGTTACGTCAACGCAAATCGACGTTGGAGCTTACGTCACGAGCGTTACGCTTCACGTTTCATTTTCAACAAAGAGCGCGAGGAGATTACCGGATAGTGACTTGTTGTTAAGTCAGGCACTGCTCTGGCACCTGGGACATTATAGCAACTTCAACGACAATACAAATGGATGAATTAAATAGACTTAAACATGAACAATATTTTCCGTAAAATTCATTCTTCGAATCTTGTAATGGAGAATAACCACAGGGTGCTCTAGGGTTATTCGTTTTTACAAGGCTAGTAACTCAATCTAACCAAACATAATGGGTTATTTAACATCACACGGGGTTCTAGGGGGTTGCTCATCTTTACAAGATCCCATACTTCTAAAGACAGTAATTTTTGTAGCAGCTGTAATTTGTGCGAAAATCATAAAATGACTACAAAAAAAATAAATAAATTCATAGTTACTGAAATTTCACAGTACGTATATAATAATCACAAAGTCACAAATTTGGTATTATAATAGCAGTTCTAAGTTAGGCTAGGTTAGGTTGTTACTAGATATCAGTTATTACTTAACAAGTTATGTTATTTAATTACAACAGTTTTTCACTATACCGGGAATTTTACTATTAACGTCGGGGGCTGGTGATATACAAGCCCCAGGTTCGATCCTGGCTCTGGGTTGGATTAGCTTCATTATCTCATGTGTTACCGATTAAACTGGGAAAGTAATTTGGGGGTCGGTGATTTCCTATAGGTCTACCTGAGTATTCAGCCACTGTCCAGGAGATCAAAGGGTCACTGTAACTCGAGATAAGGTTGAGCACCGGCTGTATGGTAGGTACGTAGTCAGGTTCTGTGCTATCACTGTCCGTTGCCTCTGTCTTTCACTGAAAAGCTTAAACCTATAACTAGCATTATAAAGCGCGCGCCCACGCAGACACACATGCTTACTCAAATTACAAGTAAGGATAATTATGATAAATACCGACCATGAGACGGGAAGTTACGAGCACATGGCTCTTTCCCGTAAACACAATTAGGTTATTACACACACACACACACACACACACACAATGACAATATAATAAAGTATGTTTCACCTTTTGTAACGTAGTTCTTCTTTCCAGTTCTGGGAAATAATCAGCGACGAGCATGGAATCGATCCCACGGGGACATACAGGGGTGATCATGACCTACAACTCGAACGAATTAATGTCTATTACAATGAAGCCACCGGTGGCAAGTAAGTCAGAAATGGAATTAAAAAACAAAATTGGTAAATTTTTACCCTTTTCACCCGTCTCACTTTGGAAGTGAAATTTATGTTTTTTCCTATGGTTTTGGTGTGCTTTAAACGAATCTGATCTTCAAAATCGTCGCAAATGATTTCTGACCTAACTTGACTTTACCTAACCTACCCAAACCTAATAATGAGAAATTTACGTACATTTTGCTTGTCAGATTCATTTAAAAAGATAAACAATCTTAAAATGTCAAAATCTAGTTAAACAGCATAAAAAAGTCCGGGATGAGACGGGTGTAATCGTAAAAATATACCACATACTCCGGATTAAAAATACATGTTGCCATAGTGTAAATGCAAAGTTTGAAATATGTGAAAAGTGACAGCAAAAAAAAAAATGTTCACTTGTGACATCATGTATTTATCAAATATAAATGTACTTATAAGTTTAATGACTTTAAAATTAGTTTTAAAATTTTTCTTATAGCAGCAATGATAGGTAAATATTAACGAAGTTGTTATTGTCTATATGGTATTTTTTCAGTAAACAATACTTAGATGAAATTTTGACTGTTGTGAAATTAACTTTTAAGACTCGGTGCTAAATTGTTACCAAAGTTCAACAGATGAGATGGTGATTGCTTGGTTGATAATACTGATATTATTACCTATATTACTATTATTATTAGAGCAACAACGATAATAATAATAATAATAAATCATTCAAAGTTTTAGTCAATGAATTAATTAATCACAGTTTTTGAACTGCAAACCTGCAGGAGAGGTACATTTATGCATGTGCACACATCATAGCCATGGAAGGTTTATTAGTGGATTCAGTTTCCAACGAAAAACTCCTGTAACTTTACAAATACTGTGAGAAGATAAGAGACAATTGTTGTACTAAGTAACTTTAGCAAATACCTACTGCATACCATAACATATATGTAGTTACTTGGTCTATAATACACTATACTAACTTTCTTTCTCTTAACAGATATGTTCCCCGTGCCATTCTTGTGGACCTGGAGCCTGGTACGATGGACTCTGTCCGATCTGGTCCTTTTGGTCAGCTTTTTAGGCCAGATAACTTTGTATTTGGTGAGTAAAAGGTATTCACTTTCGTTAGAAATTTTCAAATAATACTTAAGTCCAATGGGCTGCATAAAAAAAATACATCTTGTAAGTGCATGCTCTTGTAATTCCTGATAAAAATATATGTGAAAATTGCTCCAACGCTCTCCAATGTCAGTTACCGTTAAGGATCTGTTAACTTACATAGTCACTTTTCCAATCAAAACGATTGTTCACATTATGAAGATTATTTCAAGTAGCTCAAAGTATGCCACAAAATGCTTTAAATGATTAACATATCAACAACTTTTGCAGGTCAGAGTGGTGCCGGAAATAACTGGGCAAAGGGTCACTACACAGAAGGTGCGGAGTTAGTCGATTCAGTTTTGGATGTAGTTCGCAAAGAATCCGAAGGTTGTGATTGCCTGCAGGGCTTCCAGCTCACACACTCCCTAGGCGGAGGCACTGGTTCTGGAATGGGCACCCTACTTATTTCCAAAATTCGCGAAGAATATCCTGACCGTATCATGAACACCTTCTCTGTTGTGCCTAGTCCCAAAGTGAGTGTGTGAAAATTTATGATCAATGTTGAGAGAAAATGTCTTCAAGTGTTGCTTTTGAGAATAAATATGTTTTATCATTTACAAACCATAATATAGTTCCGTGAGTATATATACAATGTAATAATATGTGATGATACACTAAAATTTCACAATCACTTCCAGGTATCCGACACAGTTGTAGAACCTTACAATGCCACCTTGTCAGTACATCAGCTTGTAGAAAACACAGATGAAACCTACTGTATTGACAATGAAGCTCTCTATGATATTTGCTTTAGAACACTCAAGCTTTCAACACCCACTTATGGTGACCTGAATCATCTTGTCTCTCTAACGATGTCTGGTGTAACTACCTGTCTGCGATTCCCTGGCCAACTGAATGCCGATCTTAGAAAACTAGCTGTCAACATGGTTCCCTTCCCTCGACTTCATTTCTTCATGCCCGGCTTTGCCCCTCTGACATCCCGTGGCTCCCAGATGTACCGCGCTCTCACCGTGCCTGAACTCACTCAGCAGATGTTTGATGCCAAGAACATGATGGCTGCCTGCGATCCTCGTCACGGACGATACCTCACCGTTGCAGCCGTTTTCCGCGGTCGTATGTCCATGAAGGAAGTTGACGAACAGATGCTGAACATCCAAAACAAGAACTCTTCATACTTTGTTGAATGGATTCCCAATAATGTAAAGACTGCTGTTTGTGATATTCCCCCCAGAGGTATTAAGATGGCTTCCACATTCATTGGCAACTCCACAGCTATTCAGGAACTATTCCGTCGAATTTCAGAGCAGTTCACTGCTATGTTCCGAAGAAAGGCTTTCCTTCACTGGTACACTGGCGAAGGTATGGACGAGATGGAATTCACAGAAGCTGAATCCAACATGAATGATTTAGTCTCCGAGTACCAGCAGTATCAAGACGCCACAGCCGAAGAGGAATACGAAGATGAGGAGGAACACGCTGAAGAAGCCTAAGCATTTGAACTTGCTTACCCTTGCCAAATTCAGTTCTCATGCTACCTGGCTCTTAGACAGAATAATTGTTCTGTCATAATGTAGTATTAGTATGCATAAGAATATGAACACATTTAAGATCTCATAAAAAAAAGTCATAGAGACAAGGTTGGACTTGCCTCGTAAGCTGCTATTTTAATTTTAAGTTTAGATCTTTTTAATCTCATGGTTTACGCCACTGAGTTCCATATAACTAATTTTTAGGTTTTCTGCCACGGCAAAGCAGGTGGACTTTGCTGTAAAAATTCAAATTGGATGTTAGAAATAAATTTAAAATTTATTCCACCTAAGATTAGTGGATTAATTCTTGAGGGGAGCAAAGTGGAAGATTATTCCAGGACACAACATGCTAATACACTGCCAAGAGATTCGTGACAGATGGTGTCTTTCACTTGCTTCGCTCGCATAGGCTGAAGTTGGTTCACAAGACAAACCGAAAATAAAAATTCTTTTTGTCTTCTTCCTTATCCTCATTCTCCAGCCCTTCCTTTCCCTTCTTGTCTGTTTCTTGATCTATTTGTTTTCTATTTCTATTTTCTTTGTCTTCATCCTTATTCTCATTCCCCAACTCTTTGTTTCCCCTTCTTGTATGTTCCTTAATCTGCTTTATTTCTAATTCTTTGTTATTCTCATAGGTAGGTTTTAAGAAGTCCTCTTTTTACTTCGTTTCTTTTCCCAATCCAGTCCCCTCCTTGCCTTTTTTCCTTGACCAGGTCTGCCGTTACTTTGGCTTCCGTAGGCCAATATTTTAAGAATATCTTAATTTACTAGATCCCCTTACATCTTATTTTTTTCAAAGGAATGCTATTCAATCCAGCATGACGCTTAGTCAAAAGATGATCTAAATTAGTAAGGGTAGTTGATGGAGGCTCCTCTCTCTTCTCACAGTCAAGATCATTTAGTCATTAATATGTGCCATATGGAAAGTATTACAAAGAGTTAGAATACTTTAACTCTATTAAAACAAATTTATGAGCAAAATGTACCTTAAATCTAACCAGGAAGTTAAATTATTCTATAACAGCAGCTGCAGTTCCCTTACTAGTCATATTAATGCCATATTACAACATGCCATTGCATGTGTCTGCCCTACAAAAATAATCATTTGTACTTTTCATTTGCTTTCATTTCATTCTAGTATTAGTAGAGTTAAGTTCACGTTTACTTCATCATTTCAGCTCTGTATCTTTAATAAAGGTATTTGTATGGTACAGCTGGAAATCTGATTTTAATTTTCCTTCCCATTACTTATGTGCATAAGTTAAATATCCATATATTTATTTATTATTTTTTTATGTCACTCAGAGTCCCCATTTTGGGGATGGATATGGACAGAATGGTGCTTGGGACTTAAGGCTTGGTGCCCTTCCTAATGCCCAATAGATTCTGGTAAACTGTAAGTAAATTTACTACCTTGTAGATTACAGCATACTAACAGAAAATAAGCACTCCGTAGTTTGTTTTGCAATAGAGAAAATGAAAATGTTCAGCAACACAGTTCCTGTGAGATGAGGCCGCTTGGCGAGTGTTACATGGCCTCGGTAGTGGGGGAGGGATGCAACTCGCCAACTTATCAGACCAGCGATGGCAGTAGTAATGATAGAAAAGAGAAAGGGATTACAATATAATAAAGCAATTTTGAACGCAATATAATATTGTAGTTAGTATCATCTAATAACAGCTGCGATGGTACAGTGGTAGAGTGCAGCAGGTGGGCATCAACTAATGCGCGTTCGATCCCACTGTGGGGCATTAGGAAAAGGGCATCCAGCTATAATTCCTCAGCTCCTACATGTCCATGTCTACCCCTATTTGAATGGGGATTAATATGTGATATAAAACAGTGCCTTATATGCATCAGCAAATGAATTCAAGTTAATTGCATATCATGTGGAAAGCTTCCAGCAAAGGTAAAAGTTGTCAATATACCTATATATAACATATGCATTATCTAAATAAGGCATCAGGCTATAAGAACTAATAAGCATTTTTCTTTTATACAAGTTGCCAACTATTTCCAGAGTCAGCTGGTTCGTTTTAGATATGCCACTCGGGTGGATTGAGTCATGGCGGACCTGTAGGTGAATTAATCTTGTAACTGAGGTCAGGTTGCAGGAATGCAATAACCAAAAGTAAGGACAAAATACTGCAAAATAAAGTAAAAGATTCATTTATCTCTTTACCATAAATATTCACCATGTGTCAGGCTTATCAATTCAATATATAATAAACCAAAAAAGAGATTTATAAATGTGGTGAGGGGGAATACGAGGGTGTGTCTTGTAACAGAGCAAGATGCAGGAGATAGGGCGATATGGCGTAGATTAATCTGCTGTGGTGACCCTTGACTGGAGAAGCCGAAGATATTATGATGATGATAGAGTAAACAAGATAATTCCTCTTGCAAGAGGAGTGGCCGAGTAAAAGCACAAACACCAGAAACTAGCATATTCTGATCAATCCTCTTAGCTCTGGGCTATTATGAGACACCAGCTGTTATTTCTGGCTCACATGCCCTGAGGTTTTATATAGCTTCTAAGAGCACTTACTGTCTAGGGAGTAAAGATAGCTAATACAAGTCCATTTCCTTACTGTACTTTAAATCTGCACACTTTCAGTATTTTAAGATTGCGAGTGCATCTATTGATAGATTTTGAGATTTTCCCTCTTAGGCATAGTCAATCTGGAACAAGAGCGTGTCGTCAGTATGAAAATGTATAAAAATACATTTGCTCAGGGTAGGCAGTGCCTACCCAAAGTAATTAATTTTCATACTGACGACACGCCCCTGATCTGGAATCTTCAATTTAATTTAAATAAATAAGGATAAGCAGCAAAGCAGTTGCAATGCATGTCAATATGTACTGTACACAGATGGATCATAGACTTACCGAGTAAAATGCAGTTTTGAAGTCGTAATGTTCTTAAAGAAGGTGACCTTAAAGTAATAATGTGCCTCATGCCTGAAAGGGTTTCTTAAAGAAATCCAAAATGACATCCTGAAAAAAATGGACAATATTGGTGCACTAATTGGTAATAATACAACTGGCAATATATTACATTTCTAACTTTATTTGTTTATGTACAGAGAAATACATGGAAGCATTCATAAAATCTGGACTGCATGGTTTACTTTTTTAGCAACTGATACAACTTTGTGATAAGTGTGAAAAAATCAAGACTGGTATATACATATTGGTAGAGTTTGTACTACTGTATACAGTATGTAAATCATTAAATAATTTGAAAACAATAATTAAAAGAAATGACAGGATATAATTTGAGAAGTTATATACTTATTAATAATAGAACAAAGTCAACATTACAAAGATATAGCAGATATTACCAAACAAAACAACATGACAAAATGTTGAGCAAATTTCCAACAGTTTCAAAATACTGTATATATGAAAACAAAATTGAAAGACTGAACAACAGTGACTGCAGTATATGTGGGTAATTATAAAAATATTAATAAAAATGTATTTGTAGCAAACTTTATAACTTCAACTTATTGAACAATTTTGTGCGACGTCCTAGACTCGAAGATGTTTCAAAATATCCTTGTTTCTCTCTGGAAAATCCTACTTTCATTTTGTCCCATAATCGATCATAAGAAAGTATACCTAAACAATCCAGGACTTTTCCAGCCAGTGTTGGTACAATTGGCTGAAGTGCAATACCAGCAATCCGAACTGTTTCTAGGGCAATCCTTAGCACTGAATCTAATTTTGTACGATCTTGGAGGTTCTTTAATTCCCATGGCTTTTCTTCCTGCACAAAGACATTGGCAGAACGAACAGCATTCATAATTACATCCACAGCTCTATAAAAATTATAATTGCAATAATGCCCTTCCACATCATCAGGTAATTTGGTTAACTGCTCCATCAATTTACTTCCAGATTCTGGTATAGTCTGGAGGTAGCTTGAGCTTAATTTGGGAAATTCCAATCTAGGGTTGAGGGAAGGAGCTGTGCAACGATTTAACAAATTGCCTAAAGAGTCTGCTAATTCAGCATTGAGCAATCGAACTAGACGAGTATCACTCCAATTGCTATCAGAATGTGTTGTGCTTTCTCTAAGTAAAAAATATCTCAACCCATCAGTAGTGTATTTTTCAATACGATCATGAGGACATACAACATTGCCGAGAGATTTACTCATTTTCTGGCCCTCGACAGTCCAGTGTGAATGACACAATATGTTTCTGGGAGGTTCAAGTCCAGAAGCAATAAGAAGCGCGGGCCAGTATATGCCATGAAATCGAAGAATATCTTTACCTATCACCTGTACATCAGGAGGCCATAATTTTAGTTCTGGGTATCCAGCAACAGTAAGATAATTAATAAGAGCATCAACCCAGACATATACAGTGTGCATATAATCACCAGGAACAGGAATACCCCACGAAACACGATCCCTGGGTCTAGAAATCGACAAATCTATGAGTCCTTCAGACACCCACATTCGTAGTTCTTCTAAGAAGCGCTTTGGCGTAACTCTACCGTCATCTTTCAACCAATGCAGTAAATCGTTTTGAAAGCTTGATAACTTGAACATATAATTTTCCTCTTTGTTCCACTCGACAGGATGACCACTTTCAATGCTAACCATTTGTTTTTGACCTGATGACGTTGTCATCTCCTTCACTTGCACATCAGTTAAATATGCTTCATCTGAGACACAATACCAACCACTATACGAACCCTGATAAATATGTCCTCCCGCCATTAAATTTGTAATGAACTTCTGAACAGCTTCAACGTGTCTACTTTCAACGGTTCGCACAAAATCGGTGTATCCAATATTGGCGGCATCAAACAAACATCTAAATTTATCTGACACTTCATCACAATATTGAAATGGGGAAATATTATTGTTAGTAGCTGCTTGCTGGACTTTCAAACCGTGTTCATCCGTTCCAGTAGAAAATAAAGTAAATTCTCTCCCTCGCAGAAGCTGGAACCTATACGATGCATCTGCTAATAAAGCAGAATGTAAATGTCCAATATGGGGCTGAGCATTTACGTAAAAAATGGGTGTAGTAATAAAGTATGACCCAGTTTTGGCACTACAATTCTCTCTTGAAGACAAATGTCTAACGTATTTACAATGATAAACGCATCTCACCATGATAAATGCTGCGTTGAATAACCGATTATGCCTTCTAATAATCATTTTCACTATTGTTTAAATTAAATTATAACTCAATATAGGACATCGGGAGCCAATTCTGAATTTGTCACGTTTTGCTTTCTGTTTGTTTACATGTATGACTTTTTGCCAGCAAATATGTTTACTTAACATAATGCTGTCACATAATTTAATCTCATATAAATTTTGCCTTATTTGTTTATAAAGTGAATTATTTAGAAATAATAAGCCCTATAAGTGTCTAAATATTAAATATAGTGGTTTATAACCTGGAAAATACTGGATATTTGCATGCACATAGGTAAATTATATATATATTTAATGTCAGCTAAAACTGTTTGCAACATACTCACTTACAGACGATGCAGACGTGTTGGTAAATATTTCATACATGCTGTTTATCCTTGTGTTATATATAGCTTTACATAATTGCTGATTTCTGCATTGGCAATACCCTGTTGTGCTGGTATGAGTTTTTTAAGTCCTACTTTAGAGTGTACTATCTCTGCCAGTAGTGAATGTTGTCCACTATGGTATAATTATTTTAACATATCTTGGTCGTATAGGGTCACGACTATATACTTACCTTTTTTTTTTTTAACTTAGTATTGCAATTTTATAATGTTTTAGGATATTTCATGGGCAAGAACAGAAAATATTGGTAAATGGGTATATGCTTATTTTACCACTCCTAGTTAGGGAAAAAATAGATTTATTTGATTAGGTTAGGTTTGGATATATGTTAGTTCTTTCCTATCTTTGAAACGATTTGGTCATTGAAATTGTTGTTTTTACGTTTTAGATATTTCTTCTTCAGTTACTGTAGTTTAATTTTATTCGCTGGAGTGTGAAACTAGACATTTCTTTTATTTCAAATTGCCCCTCGACAACGTCTCTGAATTTTTGATGGAAGGGGAAAGGTGAAATATGCTAAAGGTACTAAATAATAACTGCCACCGTTCGAGAAATATAAAATTTCAATTAAATTTAACCTACCCTGTTGTAGTTTAAAAATGCATTTTGTGATCTTAACGTGAATATGTAATCACGTTTCCCATCTACAGTATGAAATTGTGACTTATGAATCGTCACACACCACTTGATTATAGAAGCACCTTCAACTCTTGTAAATTAATGTAACATTGATGGTTAGTAGTTTGTTGTAAGTACAGTGGTTTCTGGGCTTTCTGGGCAAAGTCTTCTATTTGGCCTGCTGGCTAGTACAGTGGTAACGCGCTGGCTTCGCATTCACGAGGTCGAAAGATCGGTTCCCGTCCAAGACCGAGAGTTTAAGCTGTTTCCTGGCAGGAACTGCTGTGGTTTGACACCACAGTGGGGGGTTGGGGCTTGCCCCGGCTGACGAATACCCATTGTATAATGAAATGGAAATAAAGTTTGTTTGTTTGTTTATTTTGTAACTTGCTTGGTTAGATTTAGTCAGGTAATTTCAAGGGTTTTGAACTAAAGCTCAGATAGGTAAGTTTGCAAACTAATATCCAAGAGTCAAGATCTAGTCATCCGAGTCAGATTATTTTTGAAAATCATAGACTAAACTATATATATATATATATATATATATATATATATATATATATATATATATATATATATATATATATATATATATATATATATATATATATATATAATCTTTCATGCCTCATGACAATGGTCATTTATTTTCATTTGTATGTTTTTTACTTAGCTCATTATTTCAGATTAGCAACATAGCCCTATGAATTTATGAGATATGGAGGACATAGAAGATTTAGTTCAAGATGGTGGGGAAGTTATGGCTCCCAGACATCGCAATGCGGTGATGCCAAGGGTCAGACATCGGAAAAAAGCAGTACTGCAGGGGGTAAGCACTATATGTCCCATTGGATAGTATTGCATTGCGTTTTTTTTTGTAAAGAAGGGTAACCACAAGGAACTCTAGGGTTATTCATATTTACAAGGCAAGTCACCTACCCTAATCCTACAATTTATGGTGTTATTTAACTTTACAGTGGGTTCTGGGAGTCACTCAACTTACAAGATCCGACATTTCCTCATATCTATATTATAGACAGTGCCATTTCAAAACTTAAATAGTAGGGATGGTTGTGTTAGGAATAGCATATGGTTGTAAACTTCATGCTAGAAACAGACAACCTAGAAACCTTGCCAGAATATTTTTGATTAATAGTTAATTTCATTGATGAAAAATTAATTTTTACAAACTTCAACAGGCAGAAATATGTGAAAATGGAAATGAATGTGACAGTATTATTCCTGGAACGCAGAGAATATACTTAAAGACTTGGGGATGTGCGCATAATAGTTCAGACAGTGAATATATGGCAGGACAACTGGCAGCGTATGGGTATCATATCACAGGTTTGTTCAGCTACTCTTTTGCTCATGACTTTTGTAAAATTTTGAATAATGTACATAAAATAAACTGCTGTAAGAACCTAAACTCTGTTCAGTTGTCTTTTCCTTTTAAGTTATTGTTGTTCAGCGTTATTCCTAATTATTTAGATATTTCATCTTTGAGCTGACTTTGAAATCATTTTGCTTTCAGAGGATAAACAAAATGCTGATCTATGGCTTCTGAATAGCTGTACAGTTAAAAATCCAGCGGAGGATCATTTCAGAAATGAGATCAAAGCAGGCAGAGATGCTGGAAAGAAAGTAGTGGTTGCTGGGTGTGTACCACAAGGTGATTAATTCATTCTTTGATAATTCTTACAAATGTTTTATTAATCAAGAGTTGTAGCTTTAGACTCGAGAAGTGACATACCTCCTCTGTGTTCCCGTGTATTGTAAAAGTTGACTAAATGGGGCACAGTCAGAGGATTGGGAATCACTTCCTTTGTACTTTCCTCCCACAAAGAGTCAAATGTTTTACTTGACTAAACTGTCCTCTTACTAGTGGATTTAAGGCTTTTGTGTATAAATAAAGACATATTAAGATTGGTTATTGAATAAGTATATTCTGACCAGGTATTTCTCTTAGTACTGATATATCCTTACATATACAAAATCTTTGATGCCTTGTAATGTTTTTTTTTTTTATCTTTTCTTTAAGGGGCACCACGTTCTGAATTTCTGCAGGGCTTGAGTGTAGTAGGAGTGCAGCAGATTGATCGTGTAGTTGAAGTGGTGGAGGAAACTTTGAAAGGTGCCTTAATGTGGCTCAGTATTTCTTTTTTATGTCACATGTATTGTAGACGGTAAAAAAGTCGAGTAGACTGCTGTTTGTTCAACTTTTACTGACTGAAATTATATTGTAAATCTGCTATAATGTACTAAAATATGCTTCGGTATTGGAGTGACATTTAATTTTCAGTGGCTTTTGAGCTTTGTAATTTTATGTAGCATTGGCTATATCTATCATTTTCATTGAAAACAGTGTTAATACGTATGGGTCCTTTTGAATCACAGGAAATTCCGTACGTCTCATAGGACAAAAGAAGCATGGTGGCAAAAAGCAAGGAGGGGCTTCGCTGCTGTTACCTAAAGTTAGAAGGAACCCCCTTATTGAAATTATCTCCATCAATACAGGATGTCTTAATCAGTGTACTTATTGCAAAACGAAACATGCGAGAGGAGAACTGGGTTCTTATCCAATAGGTAACTTTGTATTTATTTTTTGATATAATATACTATGTCTGGCCAGGCAGATGTTTGCTACCAATATGAGGAGGTGGCAATACCTGCATCTGTTCTTGCTGCCCTGCAGGCACACACAGAAGTGTTAAAGGTTAGGGAAGTAATTCCTGAGAGACAGTCCAGAGGGAGACACCCGAAGGCAGTTGATGGGGAGTAATGCTTCCAACCTCCCTCTGGCATATCCTGTACACTACTTAGGTTCCAAATGCTTTGACTTTGCAGCTGATCAGCAGTGTTGAGAGAGGGAAATGCAAAATGGGCCAGCCATTTCTTCCTTATCATTACCCCAGGCAATCTTCTAATTTGCAGCTGCTTTTACAATGTGTTAAGACGAAAAGAGCCATACTGCATTAACATATTGATTTGAGAATGCTTTTATGATATAAAAATTATAGGAGATTCCTGTAAAAATTATCATTTCAGTTTCTCTGGATATCCACCTAGATGAATGTCAGGTGCTGTGAAAGTAAAATAAGAATTTTCTATTCTCAGATGAAATTGTGGCCAGAGCTAGACAATCCTTCGATGAAGGAGTTGTTGAAATTTGGCTAACGTCCGAAGATACGGGTGCGTATGGAAGGGACATTGGTGTAACCCTTCCTGAATTGTTATGGAGACTTGTTGAAGTCATACCCGAGGGCTGTAGATTACGCCTGGGTATGACAAATCCTCCTTATATTCTGGATCATTTAGAGGTAGTATAGTTTATGATGATGTACTGGGATTTTAGTTGTTTTGTGCATGTGCATACACTCCCCTACAAATGAGTTAGGTTCCATAAGTTGTGTTTAGGTAAAAAAAAAAAAAGTACTGTACAGTGCATACATATGCAGTACTGTACATTACTTAGGCTAAGACATTAAACTACTATATAAAACAAAGTATTCAGTATTAATGAATATAAATACAGTAATAATAATGTAGTAATACAGTACAGTACTGTAATATATATTGATACTTAAGTAGGTAATGGGTAGGTTTTTGTTCAATTCTGTGAATGTTTGTAAGTAGGGGAGTGTCTGTAATTTATTCATGTTAACTTGAGCACATTATTTCTCCATGTTATCGTGTGCACATTATTTATTCATGTTATCTTGTACACAAAATTTTTTCAACTTACCCTGAGCACTTTTTTTTTATGTGCACATTTTTTATTCATGTGCAGATAAGTAAAATTATCTTGTGCACATTATTCATGTTATCTTGTGCACATTATTTTTTCATATTGTGCACATAATTTATTCATGTTAGCTTGTGCTCATAATTTATTTGTCCACAAATCATGTTGTTTTGTGCGCATTATTTATTCATATTACCTCGCGCACATGATTTATTCATATTATCTTGTGCCCATAATTTATTCATGTTAACCTCTGCATATTTTTTATGCTGATAAAGTTTAATGTACCAGGTGTTTTTAAAAATACCTGTAATTATAAAACCTACAAAACTTATTTGGTGAAATGATATAAACATAATAACAGGCATCTATATCCCACATATATATGGCAAACTTCAATGCAAAAATTCATGTTACATATCCAATGTTATTAGGCCTTGTTTTAATAAAGCCTTAAAATTCTGATGCATTTAAAAAACAGATCTGGGCATACCTTTTGCAAATGAATACAGTCTGCTAGGTAACGTTAAAATTAACCAGATTTCGAAAGTATATTACACAGTATTGTTAGAAAACCAGTTGCCACTGTCAAGCTCAAGGCAGAAGATCCTCAACTGCTTACCGTGTGGATGACCCAAACAGGGTGGTGGTGGTGACTGAGCTGTGGCAACCCTTTATCCTCAAGGAGCTGAGAGGAATGTTTGAGGCATGTTTGGCCTCTGATGATTATGTTTGCTTTGACTCAGCCACTCCTTAAGAGGGATTGCAGTCATTGTATATTAATGTAATGTTAGGCATATTATCACATAGCTACATATATGATGATAAAATGTATGTTAAGAATTTATTTTCTTTCAGGAAATGGCAAAAATTTTGCAACTTCCTCGTGTATATGCGTTCTTACACGTGCCTGTCCAGTCGGGTAGTGATGGTGTACTTGGTGACATGAAGAGGGAATACACAGCTAAAGATTTTTGTCATGTTGTTGATTTTTTAAGAGAAAGGTAACCATCACTGTATCACTATTTTTAATTCTCGTTTGCCTTCACTCTTATTAGCCTATCTTAATGTAATAAGGAATTTGTTGATGTTTGCCTTTTTATATGTCACTATTAATCCCCATTTTGGGGTGGTCATGGACTGGTTTGAGCTAGGGATTTAAGGCTGGATGCACTTCCTAATACCCTGCAGTGGGCTTGATTGCAGGTCTGTCACTTAGAGAGTCGCATGTCCTAACACTGCATTACCACGCTCCCTATATCTATACAGCAGTGCCATAAACAATTTAGAATATAGGTAATATCCATTAACAGTGATGCAACAGCCCTTTATATAAAAACTAATGTTAAGTTTCTTATTATTTTGTATTTAGAGTACTTGAAATAACTACTTATCCATTAACAACACTATATCATATTTTTATATAATAATATTTTATTTACTGTATTATTATTTTATACTCAGGGTACCTGGAATAACCATAGCAACAGACATCATATGTGGTTTCCCGACAGAAACGGAAGAGGATTTCAGAGAGACCATTGAACTCTGTAGACGATATAAATTTCCCTCCCTCTTCATCAATCAGTTTTATCCACGACCAGGAACTCCAGCAGCGAAGATGCAGAGAATACCAACAAAAGAGGTAATATAATTGAATAAAAACATTAAAATGCGAAGAAAAAGATACAGATATATTTTTGTTATTAATTCCAGTTTGAATGGGAGTGGATGCAGACAGCTTGGAGGTTAGAAATTAAGAATGGAAGCTCTTCCTAATGCCCTTTGGTTAGGAAGGGCATCCAGCCTTAATTCCCCAGTTCCAAACAATGTGTCCACTCCCCTTTGAATAGGGATTAATAGTAACAAAATGGGTATAATGCTGTAAACAAGGGCAAGCTTTTTAATGTTCTTTGGTCCTTAATTGGGATTACTATAGAGAAGTTATGTAAACGTTTAACTCCAAACAGAACCTGGTTATATCGGTATTGGTGTGTTCTTTGACTCGGCCAACCATGGTACAGGGGGAGCACGGCCTTTGTGGGTTGAGAGCTAGCTATATACTGAACAGATAGTCCATAATTGGGATTACTGTAGGGAAGTAGGATATGTAAAAGTTTAACTCCAACCAGAACCCTGTCATGGTTGTGCTCCGCCAGCCCAATCCACGGGGGATTACGGTCTTACTGATATAGCAACATAAAGAGATCTTAATATGCTGCTTCATAGGTGGCTAGCACTGAAGGAGTAATGGATCTTGTAGGAAACACTAGCCTCAGCCTGCTCTAGGGTTATTCATATGTACAAGGCAAGTCACTTAAACTAACCTAAAAATTTACAGGGTTATTTAACTTTACATGAGGTTCTGGGGTTACTCATGTAATAATCACCAGACATGTTTTCAGTAACCAAAGTCTAAATTTTCAGGTGAAAAATCGGTCAAGACAATTGACAGATGTGTTCCAGGCTTATCGTCCATACGATCATAAACTTGGAGAGAAGCAGACGGTGTTAGTTACGGAGGAAGCTTTTGATAAAGAACACTGGGTCGGACACAATAAATTCTATGAACAGGTAACTGACAATGGTAATTCTTTGGAATATTATACTATATATTGGCATTCATGTATAATTATTTCTCCTGTATAAAACTTTTTGTCTTGATCTTTAATGTAAAATCACCTATTTTCAATCTTTTCCCACTCATTCCAATCTCTTGTGTGCTTAGCATCTGCTGATCCTATGGTTTGACTTGGCCACCCCCCTGACATTTTCTCTCCTTGATATTAGACATGTATGCCAAATTGTAGGGTACATTTTCAGTGATACAGTAAAGTATAATCATGACCTCCAATTTGCAATATTTAATTGTAATTTTTAAAACAGTCGCACAGTGGTGAGAGGTATCGACTCGGAAAGTGACACTGTTGTTCAAGCCAACTACAGGGCTTTAGGAAGGGCATCCAGCTTTTATTTTCCAGCTCCTACTTTATCTGTGTCCACCCTCATTCATATGGGGATTACTAGTGACATAAAAGGGCAAACAGCACCGTAAAACTACAGTACTTGCAAATTCTTTTTATTCTCTAGGTACTAGTTCCCAAAATGCAAGAGTACTGGGGCAAAATGGTTGACGTCGAAATCATCGAAACTGGGAAACACTACATGCGAGGCCGTCCCATTGAAACGTGCAAGCCTGTTTCTCCGGCTTTACAGGAACCACTACCCAAGGGTAGAATCTCAGGATTAGATATAACAGACACCAAAGAAAACAAACGACAATGTAAAGAAGAACTAGCTAAGCAAGAAAGATATATTATCCTGAGTTTCATACTGTTAATATCGGCTCTGCTTGTGAAACTAGCATGGGTGTGCTTCAAAATGATCAAGAGTATATGATTGTGATATTTTGAGCATTTATTGAGTGAATAAGCAGAGCATTAAATGACAGAACTTTGTTTTATAAATATCAGTACTTCATAGTTTTTATATCAGCTGTGGCTGTTGGTCCTCTGTGAAGAAGATCCTTGCCCACTTTCTCTGTGGAACACCCAAACAGGGTGGAGGGACATTGTGGCAACCCTTTATCTTAAAGGAGCTAAGAGGAATGTTTAAGGCATGTTTGACTTCTTGTAAACGTGTGTGCTTTGACTCGGCTACTTCCTTACAAGAGGGACTGCAGCCATTGTATGTATAATTTTTATATCAAGAGATATAGTTTGGCATACAGGATCTCACATGAAATTTTACCCCAAAATATGGTAAAGTTAATGATTGGGAACTAAATAAATTATGAAATGCCTGGAGAGGTTTGATCATTATTGCTATCAGTGTTCCTGATTGTGTGAGAGAAGAAATTTGCACTATTTCTTGTGTCACAAGAACGGAAGAAAAGGGATAGGCAGATTAGGGGGATTGGCAATCCTTTCTTCCTAGTAATTTAATTTATAAGTGAGGGAAGAAATTGAAGAATATCTTCACAAGGTAAGACTTCAATAAGCTCAGTAATGCTTGTCTCTCAGTTCCTATGATCTTATGAAAAACGGATTGTGGTGCAGTCTGGGGCTGGAAAATACTGGTCACAGGTTCGATCCTGGCCCAGGGTTGGATTAGCTTTTACTGTCCCATGTCTTTGCTAATTAAACTGGGCAATTAACTGGGGGGTCAGTCATTTCCTATTAGTCTACTTGATTATTCAGCCACTGCCTGGAGATCACTGGGTCCATGTGAAAGGGGAGGGTGCTTGGGCCCTGGCTATATAGTAAGTATATAGGCAGGCTTTGTGCTATAACTGATCCTTGCCCCTGCCTTTCATTAAAAACATTTAACCTTTCTCATGTACTTTACACACAATACCAGAAAATTATATCATACATTTAAGAAACAAGGAAACTGGATAAAAACTTTGACAAAGATATGTAAATGTCGGATTCAAGTTATGATGACGGCGCATCATGGCAAGGAAGTACATAAGACATCTTATGTTTTATTAAATGACTGAAAAAGAGGCTCAACAAACAATGTTCTATCTGCTCATAATGTACATACATAAGCATAAATCATATCCATCTGAAAAATAATTAATTCAAGAAATTTAATATGAAAAATTTGCCAATTCCTGGAAAACATTCTACTTTGGTTCACTTTCAATGTCACTGGGATAGGCACTACTTTCCTGGATGGTTGCTCTCGCATCACTATCTTCGGAATTTGCTTGAAGCGTTCTAGACAAGGATTTGTAGACCCCTACAGCTGAGCCAACAATTCCGGTGACATCCGAGACATTTGCAGGTAGAATTAAGGTGTTGTTTTTATTGGCTAGATTCTGGAATGCCTGGATGTAGTTCTGTGCAGTGGCAAGGGAAGCAGCATTCAATCCTGAAAAGTAAAAGAAGAATTTTATCTTTGCTTTGGAGAGCACAATAAATTTGCAGAATGAATGACCAAAGGCAAAAGTAGGCCTATACTGGAAATAAATGTTTAAAAGCACTGACTCTGAAAAGGAGCCGCAGTATTGTGGTGGTTATAGCGATCGACTCGGGAAGTGACAAACCTGAATCTATGCCTACTGCATGGCATCAGGAGGGGCATCCAACCTGTTTCCAACCCCATTCAAAATAGGGATTAACAGTGAGAGAGAAAATGATTAAACACCAGATTCTGCTCAAAGCCTTTATTTCCATATACTGTATAATGTGAATGAATCCTTTTCTCCTAAAGCAGTGGTAGGAGCTATTACTGGCATCATTATGGCAGTGCAGCAGTGGTTAGAGCACTTGTCTCATGAAGTACCAAACCCGTGTTTGGGCCCACTGCAGGGCGTTAGGAAGGACATCCAGCCCTAATTCCCCAGCTCCAATATGTTTGTGTCCAACCCCCTTGAATGGAGATGAATAGAAATGGTGTCAAGCTTTAAAAAAAAAAAAAAAAAAAAAAAAAAAAAAAAGTTTGACATGTCATTCAAAATCACCCTCTACACAAGTATGATTATCTCTATGGATTTAGTTTATATTTATATAAAGAATACAGTTTTCAACCCCAACACTAGGTCAAAATGCACTTTAAGCCCTTCCAGTCAAAGAAAGAATTTTAGTCCCAATTTGAATGAGGGTGAACACATACGTTGGAGCTGAGGGATTAAGGCTGGATTCTCTTCCTAACAAAACGTGGTGGGATTGAACCTGCACCCCCTTCAGATGGAATTCAGTAGAAATAAACCCTAGAAGTTTTGTACATGTACAAAAATATCTTGCTGTTTTTCAGCCAATGCCAGGAGAACACTGAGTTCATGTGATTAGAGAGGGCGTTTGGGCCCTTGATATATGGTAGGTATATAGTCATGCTCTACACTATCACTGTCTTTTGCCTCTGCCTTTTATTAGAGACTTTTAAGCTTTACCTTGTTGATGCTGTAGTGCTTCACACAAAAGTCTGAGTCCTTCTGCTTGTCCTTTGGCACTGTTAATCTGTTCCATTTTATCAGCTTCTGATGCCAAGATTCGAGCTTGTCTCTTACCTTCCGCAACATTAATCTAAAGAAAAAATATGTTCATCTGAGATTTACAAATTAAATCGGTCTTATATGACTGAAGGAGAATTAATTATCTTTCTAGAAATATATAAGTCAAAACTATTAGAAATTGAAACAAAATACTAATATAAATTTTTACTTTGTCAAATTAGTCTTGGAAAACTAAAGCTTGACTAAACAAAAATATAAAAACTTAACTTACATCAGCTGTCCTTGTTCCCTCTGACTCTAAAATAGCAGCCCTCTTCTTTCTCTCAGCTTCTACCTGCATCTGCATGGCCTCTTGCACACGTGGGGGGAGTTTGATATCACCTGTAAAATTAATATATTTTCCATATAACAATAATAGCCACTATTCTAAACTTCATTTAATAAACAAAAGGACAGCGAATTTGATTCCAGTTTAGACCCCAAGTTTTGGGGTTATGAAGCATCCTTTCTGGCTACCTACTATTATTTGTATTACTATTATATTAGGTTTCGTACCTTAAGCTAAATAAAGGGTACAATACATGGGTGCTAGGGGCTTACTCCTTTTTACAATATTCCAAATAATTTTAAGTATATACAATTAAAATTGGCAAAAGTATGGCATATAGTGGTGTAATTAATAACCTTGTTATACAGCAAAAGAGGATTCTACTGACACTAAATTTTCATCAATTAACCTCTCACACTCCACTACAAGTAGGAGTCAGACGACACCATAGTATGTTTAACTCTAATCATATAAATGCTCTACACTTTGGGGAACATAAAGAAAAGAAACCCCAAAGCTCTAGGGTTATTCATATTTACATTGCAAATTACCTAAGTTTACTTAACCTACCCTAAGCTAAAGTAACAATGTTACTGGATTATTTCAATTTATGAGGTTCTGGAGCTTATTCATCATTGCAGGATCCTGTTTAGGTAACCCAACCTAACTTAACAATATACAGGGTAAATTAACTTTACGTGGGGTTCTGGGGGTTTCCCATCTTTATGAGTTCCTACTTTCGGTATCTATTTTCATTAAAACGACGTACTGTATTCATACTCACGGATCTCGTATCGAAGACACATGATTCCCCACGCTTCTGAAGCTTTGTTTATCACTTCTACAATATTCATATTTAGACTCTCCCTCTCACGAAAGACGTAATCTAGCGATATTTTACCCAGTTCCGATCTGTTAATTAAGAGTTAATATACAGAATGTATACTAATAATAATAAAAAATAAATTATACTCAATATCTTATAAAAATGGGATGGTATATACTTACATCTAATATACTGGCTCTACAAACTTCTACATATTTCCGACATCGAAGATAAAGAAATTAAAAAGAAAAAAATCAAATTTTACCAAGGTTTATACAACTTAGCTTAAAAAACTTGTGAGATAGGAGGCAATAATTTTTTTTATTATACAATTACGAAAGATATAAAATCTCATATTGTATTGAAAAAAATTACTTCTTCGAATTTTTTATACATATGAAGTAAATATTACCATTCCCATAATATAAAAGGCAATATGACAGTTTCTGATAACATAAACTGCAAGTGCTAATTTGTTCAGTTAAGAGGACTCTTCTGGCTTTAGCAGGATATGGGATCAAATTGACAGAATATTTCAAAGACATACACTTTAATACAAAAGTACAGGATGATTAATTCCCCAAAGGCTCCCCTTTTTTGGGCGTATCAGTTGTGGGCACTTTACTGGCTTCAGTATGGTATGGAATCAAGTTGGAAAAATATATCTAAAGATATTAAACTTAATACATTAGTACAGGATAACTAACTACCCGATGTCTCCCCTTTTTTCGGTTGTGAGCACTCTGCTAGCTTCAGTAGGATATGGAATCAAGTTGTAACAATCTATAGATATGCATCTACACACAAAATACAAAGTATCTACTTCCCCGATATCTCCGTTCTTTTTGTTCATGTGTGGACACTGCCTGCTTCAGTAAGGTATGAGATCAGGCTTAAAAAAATAATACAGTATTGGTAACTAATTCCCCGATGCATCTCATTTTCTTTCTGTTCAGCTGTGGGCACTCTACTGGTTTCAAATGGGTGTAGAAACTAATTAAAAAATATTATTATTGGTCCAAATGTCTCCCTTGTTTGCTCAATTGTTGACACTTTGCTGGCTTCAGTAAGGTATGGAAACAAATTAAGAAAAAAAAATGAATGATAGGAACTTTTAAATCAGGCAATACCTGATGTTAATCATCTCGCCCTACCTCATTGTAGTCTGAGCAAGTTGAGTAATGGCAAACTCAGGATCCTCTACTCCATAACTAGCTTTGTATGGATCGAGGATCCGAAGATATAGAACACCATCTAAGCTAAGAGTCACATTATCTGGAAGACAATCACAGGTTATGATGATTAAAAATCTTTAAACATTAAATATAATCTGTTAAATTATTTAACTAAATGTTGATATATTTTGACAATATATAATCTGATTGTTAAAAATCTTTAAACAACATTAAATTTAATCAGATAAATTACTTAAGTAAATGTTAATTATTTCAAAAATACATAAAATGACAGTTAAAAATCTTCAAACAACATTAAATGCAATCAGTTAAAGAACTAAATTAAATGTTAATTATTGTGATAATACATATTATGACTTAAAAATCCTTAAATGACAATAAATACAATCAGTTACTTTACTTAATTGTATACCGTATTACTTATTTTCAGTGACAGTCTGATTATAATGCTCTAATGATTAATTTACAAGATGAATAATGTATAAATATAGGCTAAACAAGTTTACTTTCGTTATACTTACACAAGTAAACACATGTAAAATTAATCACGATTCTTTGGTGCACAGAAAAGAGAGTAATTATTCCAAGTTTCCTTGGATAAAGAAAATTGCATAAGAAATATGAATATTTATGAAAACACACAAAACTGGATGCAGAGAAAATTCTGAATTTCATACCTGAAGTAATAGCAGCTTGCTTAGGGACATCAATTGCTATTTCCTTCAAACTCTGGACATATTTAACTCTGTCTAGAATTGGGATCAATACATTGATTCCCGGTTCAAGTACACGATGGAATTTTCCCATTCTTTCAACCACCCAAGCCTGAAGAATTAAAAACATGTAGAGAACAATCTATAAATTAAAAATAAATCGTATTATGTACTTACATTTTTATGGTAACAAATTTCCTAAATGATAAAAAATTAAGAATGCATTTATTCACTACACAATACTCAATAAATATCACTGGATAGAATAATGATTAGCCTATGTCAAGCAAATTGAGTAATTATATATGCAGAAAAAGTTATTAATACATATATTTCAAAAATAAAATTACTTATATACATTTTATATATGATAACATAATTATTTAAGAGTTGCAAGTTAGATAGGTTACAGTAACTTACACCAGGAATACTTGCATTTGCAATTTTGTACTTACCATATTTTCATGTGGTATGTAATACCTAAATAATATCCAGCTGATAGGTAATTAGACCAATTTTTACACTTTTACGTGTCACTATTAGTCCCCATTATGAGGATGGACAAGGTCAGATTGGAGCTGGGGAATTATGGATGGCTGAACTTTTTAACGCCCTGGCATGGCCTTGATCACAGGTCTGTCATCTCTAATGTTGATTATTCTAGCTATTAAGCTATCGCAGACCAATGACGCAATTAGATCATTAATAGTCTAAATTCAACAACATTAGAAATGAGGATCATACTTACTTCTTGCTGGGGTACAAACATGATTACTGTGTTTAAAGGTAGATGTGACCTCCATCGCAAGGCTTCCAAAGAGGGAGAGCCTCTAGACTGCTGGAAAAGAAAAAAAAGAGCTTATTCAAAAACAACAAACAAATAAGCATATGTAAACTATTCTACAATCCA
>JAXCGZ010008081.1:45000-47500 GCA_037179515.1 Halocaridina rubra
AATATAAATAATACTACATGATGAATAAATGTTCAATATATTAACGTCATGATATCAATATTTACATTGTAAGATTATAAATGCAAAACAAATATCCATAATAAACCATTATGTAGATTCCTTGAGGCAGCTTTAGACTCCATTAAGTAAATGTCAAGCCTATAATCCTTCATCATTAAACTCCTTGTTTTGAAATATTAGTTACATCACCGGCCTAGCCTGGAAACCCCCTTCCATAATAGGTCTGTGTAAGACTTTCCCAGCCAACATTAAAGCCTCTCATTCTCGTATTTTATCTGAAGGATTTCGTATGACAGCAACAATCAAAGAGGCTATTTCTATGATAAGAGATAAATGGATACTCATTTTTTATGGTTATTTGTAAGTCAACTTGGTTATTTGGATGAATTTTGTAGTTAATGGAATTTAGAAAGGTATTATGTACATTACATTATTCTAAATTAAATATAAAGGATAAATTTATACTGCCAGCCACAAGTATTCTGAGATATAAGAGGATGCTCTTCAAACTTTTTCAGTGTCGTCCACCCTAGGGCAAATCTTTAAATAATCTGTCCACCTTAACCTTTCAACTGCTGTAATATCTCAGTCCTAATCTTATGTATCTTATTCTAAAGACTACGGCAGGAGGAAAAAGAGACACTTTATTATCTCATTTTCGTATGTATTATATTTACAGCTTAATCTTGTCCACCCTGAGGTGGACCGACGACCCAGTCTGCACCCCTTAGACTCCATTTTAAACAGAAATTTACACCTATGTCAGGGTATTCCAATATGGCGCCATTTCCTAGCCACAAGAAGTAGATTCAAGTCCTCCACGCTTTAGACAAAACCCTCTGTACGCTAAGGTGTCCATGCTAATTTGACTCCATTCCAAACATAAACTTATATGAAAACCTCTAAAACACCCTCCATGCAGGGTATTCCAATATGGCGTAAATTCTCAGCTATTGCCAAAGATGCAAGTCCTTCATTAAGCACATGAATGCTTCTTATGCTCTCGACTCCATGTCATGCATAAAACTTATAATGAACTTTTTAGAAACTCTTACAACATGGCGTCGATTTCCCAGCCACAGCGCCATAGCTACAATCCCTCCGAGATGTGTACAAATCCCTTTATTTACTCTAGGTCTATATGCTATTATGCTATGCATGCGACCTTGACTCAGTCCCAACCAAATGATTAATAATTCCTTTCTCTCTTGGAGTTCATAGCTAAAGTAACCCAAATTATTATTTTCAACTTCAAAAGCCATTAGCACAAGTAATGCATTAATCATTTTCTAATTTCAAACGTCTGAATAAACGAGAGAAAGCTGTGTGTATCTGAGAGAGAGAGAGAGAGAGAGAGAGAGAGAGAGAGAGAGAGAGAGAGAGAGAGAGAGAGAGAGAGAGAGAGAGGAGAGAGAGAGAGAGAGAGAGGTTGAAATATATTGAAATTCGAAAACGAGAGAGATATATACACACCAGACGGCAGACTGTTAAGACACTTGTTAATGCGAGTTTCATTAGTGCTTTTTGATCACTTCAAGCAGTGGTTCTCAACCATCTGGGGGTTCAGACACCCCCTTTGGAAGTTAAGCAATATACTCATATTTTTGAACCCCCTATATCTATATCTATCTATTTATCTATCTATCTATCTATCTATCTATCTATCTATCTATCTATCTATCTATCTATATATATATATATATATATATATATATATATATATATATATATATATATATATATATATATATATATATATATATATAATAATAATAATAATAATAAGAATAAAATAAGTTAAAATTAAATAAATGCTGTATTTGCAACCACCCTGTTCATAGACCTTCTTTTACAGTGTAGAAAACTATGAGGGGTTTGTGAATCCACATATGCAATACATTTAGGTAATGGATAACTGATAGTATTAACAGCGATAGAAACTGAAAGAGGATATGAATTTAATATGAAATACATATGCCATTATATAATAATAATAATAATAATAATAATAATAATAATAATAATAATAATAAAAATAATAATGACAATAATAATAATAATAATAATAATAATAATAATAATAATAATAATAATAATAATAATAATATTAAAAATAATAATAATAAAAATAATAATAATAAAAATAATAATAATAATAATAATATAAAAGGACATAAACATATTCTATTACAAGAGGAATGTTACTTACTTATATATATGCTTGGAATTACTGAATGTTCACAAGAATGAGTAAACCTGCAGGACACATGGATAGGTCACAGATGGGACCCGTAACCACGTTTTCGCAGTATAAGGAAGAGTGCATGATTCATTTCCCGGGGTAATAACAACTGTCCCTTAGGACAATAACTCCTAACTATCAAGTTCAAGCGAAAAATTGCTCCTTTATAATAATCCTGAGGATTAGTTGGGTTAGAAAAGCTTAGGTTAGGTTTAGTTTTGACTGACAGCTATTGCT
>JAXCGZ010008081.1:52500-58916 GCA_037179515.1 Halocaridina rubra
CACACACACACACACACACACACACACACACACACACACACACACACACACACACACACACATGTATAGGTAATCGAAAATGGGAACACGTGCAAGAAGCCCACAGCTTGACTACACAGGTGGCTGGAGTACAACTTCAAGAGACAGAAAATGAGCGAGATCTAGGCGTAAGCATACTGGCAGCATTGTCTCCAGAAATACCTATAAAAGGCACAGTCAGGGCAGCACATGCATTCTTATCACATGTCAGGGCAGCCTTCAGGCACACGGACACAGCACATGTTCACACACACTTATGCACACCTATGCGAGGCCACACACACGACACATGCAGCCCCCTTTTGGAATCCGCACTTGAAAAAGCACATAGCTAAGCTTGAAAAAGTTCAAAGACATGCCACGAAACTGGTGCCAGAAATACGCAATCTCGGTTATGATGAGAGGCTGAGGGAATTAGACTTACCATCACTCGAAGCTAGAAGAGTGAGGGGGGATATGGTGACAGTCTTTAAATTCCTTCATGGTTATGATAGAGTGGATAGGGATCGATATTTTGATATGGCTGGCTCTAGAACTAGAGGTCATAGTTTGAAGCTTCGTAAGAAAACTTCTTTGCAGGATGTAAGGAAATACTTTTTCAGTGTAAGAGTAGTTGATAATTGGAATTGGCTAAGCGAGGAGGTAGTTAATGCTATCTCAATCCATAGTTTTAAGGACAGGTATGATAAGTATGACTAAGTATAAAATGGAACCGATCAGGAGACGGGAAGATACGAGCTTTGGGCTCTTTCCCGTAAACACAATTAGGTAATCACAATTAGGTAATCACACACACACACACGTATATATATCTGCAAAGAGTCACAGATATATATTGGATATAGAAGAGGACCAAACGCTTTCGTATGTTTAAAATATACATCCTCAGGTCAACTAAATAAAATATAAAATGAAATTTCCAAGAAAAAATCAAACCCCCTAAAAATTAATTACAAATTATACAATCCCTTTTAAAAACGATTCTGAAACAATTAAGCTGCAGCTAACTGTCTTAATTAACAGGATTTCATAATATAAGAATTAATTAATCATTAATGGGTCATTTTCTAAAATGTTTCTATAACAAATGTCTAAATATTAATAAAAGACAAATAAAAGATATTTGGGACTGATTTGGTTATTGTGATAAATAACCTTTTTAATTTTTATTAGCAAGTGACCCTTTAAAAATTAGACAGTTGTTTTATCTATCTATCTATCTATCTATCTATCTATCTATCTATCTATATATATATATATATATATATATATATATATATATATATATATATATATATATATATATATAAATACAAGTGCGTGTGCAGAGAGAGAGAGAGAGAGAGAGAGAGAGAGAGAGAGAGAGAGAGAGAGAGAGAGAGAGAGAGAGAGAGAGAGAGAGAGAGAGAGAGAGAGAGAGAGAGAGAGAGAGAATATTAATAACCACTGTACGACACTTGGTAAAGTTTTATTTATACCTGCTGCTGCTGCGGCGGTGGCTTCTTCTTCTTCTTCTTTTTCTTCTTCTTCTTCTTCTTCTTCTGCGCAAGAATACTATTAAGAAAAAAAAAAATCAAAACCGTTTCCATCTTTCTTCTTCCAAAACGAGGGAGGACAGAACTCATGAGTAAATTAAACACTTTATTCACATCCATGAATCTAAAGAACATTTCGGATCTGTTTCAATTAGACTCCCTCACCATCTCCTTCCTTCCTCCCCTTTCTTCTCTTCCTTCTCCTCTTCCTCCTCCTGCTCTCTTTCCACGAATGTGAAACCGAGACGATTGCAGAAAACCGTTATTTCCGTTAGAGACAAAGGACGGTAAATAAATGCCCGTCGGTTGCACATGGCGAGAGTAAGAGAGAGAGAGAGAACGAGTTTTTGTTTTTCAGTCCTATTAGAAACCTTCCGGCTAATCAGTTCCATTTGGCTAAATAAGGTCAAAAGGTCTTGAGCAGGAACGGAAGGAGGTCATGAGAATGAGAATTTCATTAAGTTGCAACTGATGCTTATATGCACAGTTGAGGAGGCCTAAGGAACAGATGGGAAATAAACATGATTATAAACTGGCTTCGAGTAATGGTAAGTTTAATTCACTCAGCCTCTCCTCATAAGTGAGATAACATATCCCCCTTACCAGCTTCTAGCATGTTTTAACGTGTGTGTGGGGTAGGACAGCGATTAGAACGCTAGAATGGGATATTTGCAAGTCAATGTTCGAGCCCACCGTGGGGCGCTAGGAAGGGCATCCAGCCTTAATTCTTCAGATCCAGCATGTCTGCTTCCACCTCCATTCTGAAGGGGATTAATAGAGACACATTAAGCGGCACACAAACGCCAAACTGGCGAGAAAAAACAGGCAAATTTATGAATATTATCATGTCTTTTATGTCCTAGATCTGTAGCCCTACTGTTAATCTAAGAATTGGGATAGCAGGCCCGCTCAACAAGGCGCAGGTCCCAAGCTCGGATAACTGGGGAGGACTAATAACATGATTAAAACTTCGTGCAAGTATTCACTCGAATAGATAACTATTAGTAATTTATTACATATCCAGATATGTGGCCGCCATGGCCGGATGGCAGAGTACACGACTTTGAATAGTCAGGTCATCGGCTCGAGTCCGCCACGGTCTGAGGTTAGGAAGGACATTCGCTACAGTAACGGTCACACTCTGCCAAAACCAAAGTCTTTCGAGAGACGGCACCGGCCTAGCCCTTACTAGAAAAGGGAGTCCGTGACGTAAAACTGGATCATCATTATCACCATCACCCAAATATGTAGGATTGCTGTTAACTCAGCAACTGGGGTAGCAAGGTAGGTCAACAGGGCGCCGGTCTATATCTCGGATAAATGGGTAAGGCAGGAGTAAGGAAAGATATCCAATCGCAAAGCTTCCAAGAAGCTTGTGAGGAGTAGGAATCCTATATAAGCAAGTCTTCATATAAAAGAAGATGAAAAGAAAAGAAAAATAAAGAAGAATAAAAAGAAAAAGAGAGAAGAAGAGGATGAAGAAGAAGAGAAATAATAATAATAATAATAATAATAATAATAATAATAATAATAATAATAATAATAATAATTATAAGAGGAAGAAAAAGGAGAGAAAGAGAGAAAAAAGAGAAGAGGAGATTCTGTGCTATTAGCTTTAGCAAATCTCAGTTCAATACAGTGAAAACACAAATGACTGTCTTAATGTATTTGAAAATGCTTGAGTTTAAACGTAAATAAATTCTATCGACTTTTTAGTCGACTTTTACGATACACAGGGAAACACGGGGGAAGTATTTTTTCCACCCTCCCTCAAGGGGTAGTAAGTAAATTAGAATTAAACGTTAACAATAAGTTAATCTAATCTGGTTGACTTTTTAAGCTGATAAATCTATTCCTGACAGTCTACTTCGGTATAAGTTACCGCAAATAGACACCAAAAATACATTTATTTTGTGTTTTATATCGACGAGAAATTGTCTTTTTGGCACTTAGGAAAGCCCTTCACTGTGGCACTTCAGGTCACAGAGTGCTACTGACTCGCAAGTATAATGGACAATTTACTATACCAACTGCCTGAGGTAAGGATAGCTATTAACTTCAGTCCTCAAATCTCTCTTCCATTCACTCACAAAGCAAATCGCCCACGCTCGAGATATATTAAATAAATAATTAATAGTTTCCTTCTTCTTATATATGTATTTATTCATGCACAAAGAAAACCGCATGAGCTCCACAGATATATTTCAAAATAATAATATATAATAGTAAGGAAAGTCCCAGCAGTGAGACTCTAAGACCGCTTTCACACCAAAGTGGAACGTCGCACGTGGCATATCTTATATGTGCTTGAGATGGGTTGCAGTTACGACCCGAAATATACCGATACTTGACTTTTAGGCCGCTTTCACACCAAAGTGGCACGTGGCACGCGGACGTGTCACGCTACTTCTGTGTAAAAGGCTTCATATATTTCTCGATGTTCGTTTTCAGCTGGCGTGCCACGTGGCATGCCACGTGCCACTTTGGTGCGAAAGCGGCCTAAAAGACAAGTATCGGTATATTTCGGGTCGTAACTGGACCCCATCTCAAGCGCATATAAGATATTATGTCCTCAGGTGTATAACCAAATACACCATTTTCCTCAAAAGGTGGTTTGTGTTAAATCTTTAATGTCCTTCAAATATGAGTAAGAGGCTATACCCCTCTTGAGTTGATTCTAAAATGTAAAGTCTATTTCTAGGATGGTTTTATATTAACAATTATTTTCTGTGTATAGTGAAACGGGTTTTGTCTCTCGTCTTAGGAAGTTGAAGCCTAGTCATCGTTTTGACGTACGTAATATATATATATATATATATATATATATATATATATATATATATATATATATATATATATATATATATATATATATATATATATTTCTCAATCACGGGGCATGGTATGCATAAGATAGCAGAATGCTTTCCAAAAAGAGAAGAGAAAAATCGTTTGTAACTTTAGCGAGTAGCAATGCAATAAAATATTATTGTTTTTCAGAAAAAAAAATCGTGAAGATATATGTGATATTATCAGACGTTGTATCTATCTACCTTGGCTGTTTCCCCCTTTAATTGGGGGGTAGCCGACATCAAGAAAGGAAAACAAATAGGGGGATTACTTTGCTCTATGGGCAATGACGAGGGAGCTAGCGACCGTTCAGATGGCACTGCTGGAGTGCCACAGCCCATCCTCCCGGCTCTTCCACAACCTGTGTCGCTTCACAACTGCCAACTCCTCCTACTGCCCCTACCACAGGGCTACCTCTGTAAGATGCAGCCCCGTGGTAACAGCAGATGCCCATCAGAGCTGCGTCACAATCGCTCGCCACTCATTCCTATTCCTAGCACGCTCGCTTGCTTCCCTCACATCCATCCTCCTATCATTCAGGGCTCTCCTTACTCCATCCATCCATCCAAACCTAGGCCTCCCTCTAGTATTTCTCCCATCAACTCTCGCATTCATCACCTTTTTCAGCAGCCTTTCATCATCCATCCTTTCCACATGGCCAAACCATCTCAGAACATTCATATCTACTCTGGCTGCAATTTCTCTCCTCACACCCGTTCTTGCTCTCACCACTTCATTCCTAACCCTATCCAATCGAGATACACCAATCATACTCCTCAGGCATTTCATCTCAAACACATTTAGTTTCCGTCTCTCACTTACTTTCATACCCCATAACTCTGATCCATACATCACAGTTGGCACAACCACTTTCTCATACAAAACTTTCTTAACATTCATTTCCAACCCTCTATTCTTCATCACTCCTTTCAATGCACCCAACACTTTACATCCTTCATTCACTCTGTGACACACATCTGCTTCCACTCCACCATTTGCAGCTATAACCGAGCCTAAATACTTAAACTGATTAACCTCCTCAAGTGTCTCTCCATTCAACATAACATTCAATCAAGCGCCATCCTCATTTCTTGTACACCTCATAACCTTACTCTTTCCCACATTCACTCGCAACTTCCTTCTCTCACACACCATTCCAAATTCTGACACTAACTGACACAGCATTTCCTCTGAATCTGCCACCACCACAGTATCATCTGCAAACAGCAACTGATTCAGCTCCCACTCGTTATCATCCCCATCTACCATTCTCAAACCTCGACCACGCACTCGCTCATTCACCTCTCTTACAACTCCATCAATATACAAATTGAACAGCCATGGTGACATCACACATCCCTGTCTCAGTCCCACACTCACTGGAAACCACTCACTCACTTCATTCCCTACCCTAACACAAGCTCTACTGCCCTCATACAAACTCTTCACTGCATGCAACAATTTACCATTAATTCCATATAATCTCAAAACATTCCACATAGCCTCTCTATCAACTCTATCATATGCTTTCTCCAGATCCAAAAATGCAAAATACACATCCTTACCCTTTGCTAAATATTTCTCACATAACTGCCTAACTATAAAAATCTGATCTATACAACCTCTACCTCTCCTAAAACCACTCTGCACTTCCGCGATCACATATTCTGTCTTATCCCTAATCCTATTAACCAGTATCCTACCACACACTTTTCCTACCACACTCAACAAACTTGTACCCCTAAAATTACTGCATTCATTACACATCTCCCTTACCTTTGTATAGGGGCACTATACAGGCAATCACCCATTCTACTGGCACCAATGACAACATAAAGCATATATTAAACACTCTCACTAACCATTCCAATGCAGTCACACCCCCTTCTTTCAACATCTCCGCTCTCACACCATCCATTCCAGGTGCTTTACCTGCTTTCGCTTTATACAATGCCCTTTTCACCTCCTCTCTTGTAATCTCTCTCTCATTTT